>DWHQ01001961.1:0-10028 GCA_018247955.1 Eurytides marcellus marcellus | reverse complement strand
GTATATATATATTTTGATTTGACTTGAGTCTTGAGTGAGAAAACATTACGAGAATACGCTATATTCTTTTTTAAAACGGCCGGTTTGTTATAAAAGAAGCAGAATTAATTGCCTTTTTAATAAAAAAAAAGAGATCCGTTATACAAATTAATCAGGAAGTAACGCGAATGCTATGTAAATTATCTTCAAAAATTTTTCTTTTGTTTTAAATATAAGTGCATGAATATTCTAGATAACTATAAATAATGTTATAGTTAGTGATTTTTATTAATGTGGTAATGCGCGAGTGTAGTAAGTTTTTTACTTTTATATTATTCCGATGAAATACTATGAAAAATATTAGATATAACTGTAGAATAAGATAAGATTATTGAACTAATGTCAATGTTTATACGATCATAATCAAGATTTCTAGTGATTTGTTTAATATCTCTAATCAATTAAATGCATTCGAAATGTCGCACAAAACGATTCGAGAAACCGACTCATATGTAGTGTTGGTAATGGCATTACCTACTTGTATTACTCAACCATTTGTAAAATTACATTAGAATAATGACCTGTTATTGAAGCGAGTCTGTTGTTCTAAATTATCTTATAATGTAAATAATATTTACATTAATGTAGCTTTTAGCGAAAGCACTTCACTAGCAGTTTGTAATAGATTCAAATTATTTAGGAAATAGATGTATTTTATACTTTCCTATATAATTATAATTTTTATGCACCGTTGGGAATACATTCTTAGGACCATTTTAATTTGTTTTCAACAGGAATGTGCAAATGTGAATATGTGGTAGGATTCTTTTGCTGAATTCGCCCTGGGAACGATCAAAACGTTGTCAGTTATTCATAGATTTGCACTGTCCTGTCATGTCATGTTTTGTTACTTAGTTTATATAAAATTATGTTCGTGTGTGTGTGTTTTTATGGAGATGGCGAGAAAACGAGCAAGCACCGCTGCTCACGGACATTTGCAACATTACTGATTGTCATTACAGTTTTACATATGTACCTAAATTTCACATAGACAAACACCCAGATCCGGAGATATTATCAGTAGTTCATACAAATATAACATATTTGTTTCTATATACAGTTACCCGAACTTCGTTCATCAGAACCCTCAATTATCCGAACGTTGGCGCGAAAGATACATTGTTGCTCGTCTTATCTTTATCTTCTCGCTTATCTTCTTTTCTTGACTGACGTTGATGCTTTTAGCCTATGCCGCTCTATAAAGCTTCATCGGATAACCGAACCCGTGGAGATGCTAGTTTCCATGAGTTGAATAGACCCCACGTCCTGCGGGGTCAAGCACGAGGACATGCGTGTTGTGTCAAAATTTTAAATTATTTGAGAGATTGTCGATTATGAACATTCGGGGTCCGGTATACGGACCTAGACCGCGGCTGTCGTTGACTGTTCATTGGCAAGCGGAACGGTAGGCGGTGAGAACCACCCCGGGACCCGGGTGAATGTGTACGCGGTGTAAGTGTTTCGCCGTGCTCGAAGGCGAACTCTTCCTATTATGTTTGTTGAACTACTATGATCTCTACTGTGTGTCGGTATGGAGAACGCGAGCGGGACCCCCGGCTGTGGGTCCTGATAATTATCAGCACCCTCCTCGACCGGCATTACGCGGGCGACGTTTCAATACGGATGCGTGCGGATCTGGTTGATAATTGGCCGCGGCTACCACCAGAGACTGTGTGAATTTCGGATTTCTACGTTACACAAGGTATGTGCAAGATAGACGCAAGAGAAAAGTATAAAGAGCAAAATTGCCTAAAAGGTTTCAAAAGAATGTTAAAAACTATTTAATAATAAAAAAAATATTTTGAAGGCCTTTGAAGTGCCCACCAATATTTCAACCATACAAATACCACGAAAAGAAATTTTTGTCCCTAAAAGACTATTAAGAAAAATAAGAAAGAAAGAAAAACCCCCTTTTCTCAGAGGTGTCAACTTTTTAATTGAGTTTGATTTAATTAAATAAAAAAAAGATTTGCAACTATTTGTTTTCTGTTTATTTCAAAGACTAATTACGGCGCAACGATTGTTGTACGAATTCATCTATACCATAATAATCTATTTATACCATAATTATGTTTCTGTATGTTTGGCACATAAAAACCTATGGCTCAACGATGCATAGTATTTCCTTTAATTTAATCACTTAAGCATGTTACATTTTAATTGGCTTAGTACTGTTTTAAATATTTATATTTAAATAAAATAAGTTGTCCCTTATATTTTTAATCATATTAAGTAACACTAAACGACTGCCCGGTTAGTAATGACCAGAACTTTGAACGAGTTCTTAAAATTCCATGTTACGCAATAAATTGCTTTGATTCGTTTGAAGGACATAGATGGTCTGGCTTGAGTGTATTGCTAGGTATGAATATCGATTTATCGGTATCACAAATGAGGGAATAGGAACCATTAAAGACTTTGATGTTTCTTCAAAGACTCTAATTGGTAGAACTTGGAGGGTATCTTTTGTAACGTGTCTATACTGTCAGCTTTCGGGGAACCGTCTTCCTTTATTTTTCTTTTCAGGGGATACATCATCGTCCAGTGATTGGTCCATTATGATACATAATGTGGCTACTGTTTATTTTGAAAGTATGAGATCACACAAGATGCCATTTCATAAAAATACTAACTAGCTAGTTTAACTTTTCTGCCGGACAACATATTAAATTTCTAATAATTGTAATTAAAAAAAAAAAAATATCTTAATAATATTAGTGAAATAAAGATAATATTTTATTCTTTATTTTTATTCAGAATAAACTACAGCTATATTTGGAGACGTAAAACTGGTTGATGGAAACAGGAACGAAAAAAGCCTTTTTAAAAGAGCAGGTGAATAGGGCTAATAAATAAATAGTAATTATGTGATAATTAGGTTAGGGAGAAGTTTTCCAAAAATATCATGATTTTATGTCATGGCGTTTCTGGGGAAATTTCCTTTTAAGATTTACAATTTGTGTAAAAATGAAAATAACGAAGTAAGTGCGTCATAAACAAAGAATAGCACATTCAACTATAACAAATAATCAAAAGTCTGGGTATATTTCATGAATTGATAAAATGTTATTTGCCTATTTGTCTGACTTAAGTTTCATCTAGAATTTTAAATTATGTACAAAGTGTAATAAGCTTTACTTATATAAAAAGTTTCTCAAGGGGCACTGAAAAGAAAATTACTTTAACAGTATACGATTAAGATTGCAAAATATTCCAAATATTGGTTATTTCACATTTTAAACCCTGTAGCTAAATGGACTTGAAAAAAAATATATTACAACATACAACGCCTGGTAATTCGGCATTATTTATGGAATACCCTGATAGATTCCAGTTCAATGTAAATTTATAGCTAAAAAAATATTTAAAAGGAGAGACACTTAAGACAGTATTGCTATGTTACAGGGCTTTTTAATGGTAATACATGATGTTTTTTATGGAGTGGGCTGACAAACGATAAGAGGCTCACCTGATGATAAGCGGTCACCGCCGCCCGTGGACATAAACATTACAAAATGTTGAGATGAGTAATACGAGCGTCTAATAAATAATAATATATACATAATAAATGTAAGCGACATATTTTCTAACTTATAACAATAAGAATGTTTGCGCCGCAGATCTAATAGGGGCTCAAACTTCAAAATTATATTCGTTGAAAATCATGACTGAACAAAATAAAGATATAAATTTAATTTTTATATTAACGTATTAAATTAAAATTAATAAAAAAAGTAAAAAAATGTGCAATGCAGTTAGTTATTAGTTCTTTAACGACACAATATGACAGATATAATTTGACTACTTACAAAAGTACTAACCGCATAAAAATGCGGAGGTATACATCTTGTCTTCGTCTTCTTTAGCATTTCTTTTCTATAACGAATAAACTTAATTTCAATGGCGGATTACAGTTATGAAGAATACACCGACATTCTATATCGTTACTAGCCCAGTAATGCATATTATGAAAATTTGTAATGCCGTCTCTGTAAAACGAAGTTTGATGTCGTCCATAATTAGTCAGTCAATAATATTTTGGTGAGAAAATTATTATTTTCTGAGTCCGCTTGCAGTATAAAACGCCAGAAATCTAACCTCCTCGCAGGGTCTCCTTCCTCCAAGGTATAAAATACCAAAATTATACTGAAGAAGATTTGCCAAATATCGTGTGATCAGACGAATGAAACGTTGAGGTTAGTAAGTCGATTTTATTACTTTAAAAGCCATAAACAATTTGACTTCAAAGTAAAATGCACTGCTAAAAATATTTTGAGTAAAACTTGACATTTTTCTGCATTTTAGAATATTATACAGGTGTACACCAGAGGTAACTTTTGTGAGTCGCCGTGTAGGTGAATCCAGAGCATGTGCTACTTACTGTAAAACATGGCGAAGGTAGCATAATGGTTTGGGGCTGTATGATGGATTATGAAGTTGTTGAAATGTTCATAGGTAAGGTCGTATGGACTCTACAAAATACATAAATGTCATCAAATCGGCATTGATAACCTTATTTAAAAAAATTTTGGCAATCTGAACACAGAGGTTAAATTCCAACAGAATAATGGGCCAAGCCATAAATTAGCCCGCACGATATTATGGTTCAGGGATAACTCCATTGAGTTTTTTGAGTGGCCGTAAGAGCATTTATGGAGTTTTTTTAAATCAAAAAGCCAGACACCACAATATATACACCAAAGAACAGCTAAAACTCCGCCTGCGATAAGAATAGAACGCAATATCTTCTGAAGACTGTAGAAAGCTTGTTAGCTCTCTACCGAAAAGAATTTGTACTAATCTACAGTAATTAAGGCAAAGGGTGGACCCAAAAGATATTGTTTCTATATGAATAAATAATGATGAATGAACTCGTACTATACTCGTATATTTACTTTTTCCCGTATAATATATATAATGAAATATTTGAGAATAAGTTTATTTATGTTAACATCTGTTAAATAGTTTCGCAAATAATTAATAATTCTTATCATCAGTTCAAGGTTGAATTAGCTACCGTGGGAATCTCTAAAAGATATTATGTTAATTATGCTTATTCTTAAAAGCTGAACATAATTTGCTTTTATTAGAATTTAAGGATTGTTTTGCAATGTTCACTTGGGGAATTAACATGTTATTGTTTAAAGGCTATAATAAATGATAGCAGATAAATTGTCTCATATACATAATACTTAGACTTTATGAGTAAAAAAAAAGTAACAGTATAACCTAGTGGAGTCATAACTTCCTTTACATAATCAAAATATTTATTGAATTCGAAGTTCGAATATTTTAGGATATTAAAAATAAGCACTATTTCGAATTTCATATATTTTTAATATGATTCCTTAACAAACTCAGTCTGAGTTGCGGTTGCGGCGGAGTCGCTTTGCCCGTGTGATTTCCAAAATATTCATTTATCGAGCCATCGAACGATGTAATGAAAAAATAAGTGTAGGAGACAAAAAAGAAGTGGTCGTCCTCGCACTATTAGGACTCCACCAGTGATAAAAGTTGTGAAAGCTTGAATACAAAGAAATCCCATAAGCTGTTGGCTCTTCAGATGGCGTTAAGCAGAACCACGGTGAAAAGGATGTTGAATGAAGAATAAGGGCTTCGAGCTTATTTAAGAAAAATAGGATATCGTTTACATGGCCATATCCAATTCGTGGAAACTAGCATTTCCACGAATTCGGTGATCCGATGAAGCTTTATAAAGCCACATAGGCTAAAAGTATCAACGTCAGTCAAGATGAGATAAGTTTAGATGCGCGTTTGATAGACCCGAGACTGAAAAGATCCCGCCATTTATTGAAGTGGTATGCGGGAAAAATGCCGAAGGTAGTTAGACATTTAATAACACCTATTATTTACGTAAATAGGGAAATTTCATAGATGCCCGCGAGATCGGGGATTTTCTGAGACGTCATTTGTTTCTTTTTTATAAATTTGTCACAAAACTCGCAGACTCACATGCAAAAGTTTCATTTGACATATATAATATATTAGTTATTTTTAATACATGACGAAAATCGAATTATAATTACTTAAATCAAATATAGAAGAAATCTATCCAAATGTTAATATAACCACCATAATAAAAGTTCGACACTTTTAGTTAGAATAGTTCGACAATTTGATTTCTTGGGGATAAACGATGGTGAACCTTAACAAAAAAAATAGAATAATGCTTACAGTTCCAGTTTCTACAGAGCTTTTTAAAGCTAAAATTGATAAAATAGATCTTAAAATATTGAAAAACATGATGAGCCAAGAGATACTATCTTCGTTATCAGTTTTACCAATTGAAACGGAAACATCTGTTAACGGTCTGTTATTAGCTAACAATTTCAAAACAATTCAGTGAGGCTAAAAGCCGAGGTCCGTCTATTTTAATTTGTATGTGTGTGTAATTTTTACAATCATTTAATTAATAATTAAACGCATACTCATACATTAGTAATATATCCTATGGATACTATTTTACTTTGGATTCCAACTCATTCCATTTATTTTATTTTTGACTTAAAAATAAAAAATAAAAACGTCTCTTTGTTTAGAAGTGATGACATACGAATAAACTTGTTATAAACTTCTTGTTTTTTACTTAGTGTTTGATTGAATCCATGGCCTTTTGCACATTTATATATTGTATCCTTTTTTAAATGTTGTTTGTCAGCTGATGAAAGATATTGATTTTATAACAAAGCTTATAACAATTATAAACATATAACTTATAACAAATTTATCAAAACAAAATTGCTAAAAGTTGATACAAGGAAAAGAAAGAACAATAATATAACCTCATCAGTTGACTCTTAGCTTAAATTTGTTTTGCGTTGAGCTGGGGTAATTAATTAACCCTTAATTATTATTCCCCGTGTTCTGTTTTTATGTTGCAAATCAAAGAGCAAGTTTTTATGCAAAAATACTTTTATTAAACTACACCTTTAATTGTCCCCGACTGACCTATCTAAAAATAAATTAAACTTAAAAACAGTTTTCACTGAAACTTAATAGAATTAACCAAATGAATAAGTTGAGGTACTAAAATATATGACGGTATTAAAATTTATCACACATTAAATTAATGAAAAGAACAGTTATTTTTTTACAACACAATTATGCACACTAAGTAGAGGAATATTCAATACGAAATTAATTGGTTTTTTATTAATTCTTATGACTGATATGTAACTTTCTCAAATGTTATATTAAGTATATATCTTGAATAAGTAAATTTAAAAAATGAAAGCCGACTTCTAAAGAATGTTCTACTTTTTACGTACTACTATGTACCTTTTACGTTTTTTGTTATATTTAAGGAGTTCCTTATTTTCAAAATTCAAGGTCAGAAAAGCTTAGATGAATTGAAAACCTACTCCTTGTGCCAGAGAAATAAAACGTCTGCTGTGCTCTCATCTCGGTTGTTATTTATTGTCGTTCTTACATCTAATAAAATGTAGTAGGCTCAGGAATATTATAGATTGTCTTCACTACCCTTTCCATTTTTGTCGTAAACTAGACGATTACCAGGACTCTATTCTTTTTTCTATCAACCTTCTTACTCCCATGATGTGTGCAGCTAGTGAATGGAACATTTTGCCATCACCAGTTTTCCCTTCCTTTTGCAAAGTCTTATTGTATTATAGAATTTTTTCACTTTATCTTATATGTTTATTAACTGGGTTTAAGTATTGTCTGTCCATTCCAAGCCTTTGTAATACATTATCAGGTCTTTGTATTTAATAAAACATTCAATAAATAAATAACAATGTCTCCTAATTTGCTACCTATTCATCTTATTTCTGGGATAGTCCAAAAAAGCACTCACAGCAAACAGTGTCTGAAATAACCGAATGAATGACAATGAATGACTAAAACGTTTGATTAATAATCCTCCCTACAAAATTAAAAATAACTAGAAACATATAATCAGCATTTTTTATGATGAAGGAAAGATAATTCAATGAAGGTTCCTAAAATATACGAGGTATCCTTTGATATGATGCGTTTGTAACAACAATTTAAATATAATACTATTTTTTATAATCACAATGTTTCAAGTTTTTGTTACCAATTTAAAGTTAATAATTTTAAGTATATTGAAATATTATTATTTTATGTGCATATTTTGAGCGCTGTAAGTCAGCAAGTTGCGGAAATGAAGAGGTTGTAAAAATGTATATTATTTTAAAATATTTTGTTATTGTTTCAAAAATTCTTATTAATTTTTATTATTTAGAGCTTACAACAAAATTAAAAGTTCCTTTTTCCAATTAAATAATATTTGCAATTACGTATTTTTCAAGGTATAAATTTCTAATTGACAACACACTTAACTTCGAAAATCAATCATAAACATTTAAATATTAATATTTTCCTGTTGTTTTGGTATATCTTGTTGATTTGAATACAATACTGTGACTTTTGAACTATTGGAGTAAAAATTTTTTCTACTAAATTAAGGAGGAATTGTTATAAACAAAAATCTCTGTACTAACGAACTACTCTTATAGATAATGATTTCTTCATTTACGTGAATACTTACAAATATACATATTGTTAAAATGAAACTTGTCAACGGATTTTATAGTGTTTTATTTAATTTAAATTTCAAACGTTTCAAACCCTTTGTCGGTAAAAATTATACAATGATCAGATGACATCCATACGCTATTCGCTAGCTTATCTGCAAAAAGCTGCATATTTAACGATGGAGGAGCCATGCAGCAGCTTCCACTGCTGCTGAATGGGCCGGCTTGAACCGAATAAGTACCACGACCTCATAGAAAATCGACGTAAAGTGTTTGCGCTCCCGTGTTTCAAACGATGAGTGAGGTAGCTGGTGGTATGATGGAATCGGAAGCATGTAACTCTTAAGGTTTTCTAGATGTTTTAGTTATTAGAAATCCTGATAATACCTTGAGGTATATAGTGTATATAAAGGATATCCATACAAATAAAAATCTAAATGATCACTACCTATTTTTAAGTAAATGCGTTTCTCAGTGAGTGTAAGGGATCTGTGACAAAACACCTAGGGGCGGGAGCAACAACATGTCAAGCAAGTTCTGCATGGTAACAAGTTCCAAGCTCCGCGTTTGCATCGCAGTGACCGAGTGAAGCCGGTCACAGTTGAATGAGTGCCTGCTATATCATATGTTAGAGGAGTTCCAAACAAGATTGGCTATACCTTGAAACAACATTCTATTAAAGCATTTTTGAACCCGGCGACGAGAATAAGTCATTTTTTATCAATTGTCAGAGCAATATATCTGCGGAATCCAGGAGTACGCAAGCTTGAGTATGATTATGGTTCAACGATTACATTAGATTTGATATTGAGCTTTATCAAATCCAATATCCAAAAAAACACTCACACAATCCCAAAAAATAACAACTAATCGATATCAGTTTTTTAAAACAATTTTGAAAATCTTAACAACAAAATATGGCACGGTTAATCTAAAAGCAAAAAGGTATTCTAAAAAGAAGGTTCGATGTACAGCCTTGGCCAAAAGTATTGAGCACCCTATAAATTTTGCACGTTTACAAAATGAAGTACAAAAAACAAAGCCCATTGTTTAAGGAATAGTTAGTATTCAGTCCCTAAGAAATCATGAAAATTAATTTACCAGATCCTAATTAGCAGTTAAACATCTGGCGCAATAATATTTGTGATTTTAACATTTTTGTATTTATCAGTTCGCTGCTTTCGGTCGTTGCGTATACATCCAGCGATAGTGCTAGTGCACTATTGTATTTGTTTCATTTGGCAATGTTTTGTTAATATGCTCCAAAATAATTGAACTTAATTTAGAGAAACGTGTGAAATCCACTTTTGCACGAGGAAGGGAAATCGTAAGTAGGGATTTCAAATCCTGTGTAATGTTCGCGCCGATCTGTGCAATATGCTATTCAACGATTCGCTGCTACCAGATTTCATAATAATAGGCCTAGAAGTCGACGCAAACGTATCACTACAT
>DWHQ01001960.1:0-10031 GCA_018247955.1 Eurytides marcellus marcellus | reverse complement strand
AAATCTCACACGAACAAACGCCCAGATCCGGAACAATTATCTGTAGTTCGTACAAATATTTGTCACGGGTGGGAATCGAACCCACGATCTGCAACGCTGAAGCCAATAGCTTAGCAACTGCGTCAAACAGGTCATCTGCTGGCATTATGCTGGGCATACAAATATACCATCTTAGTTTTCTGAACGATAAGAGGAGGTTTGAAATCATTTAACGGTGGTAGAGCCACGCAGCTGTTCCCGCTGCTGAATGGGCCGGCTCGAGCCGGAAAAGTACCACGACTTCACAGAAAATCGGCGTACAGTGGAAATGTTTTTGCATCCGCATTTCGACCGGTGAGTGAGGTGGCCGGTGGCCCATTTTTGGCTGTTGTTACCTTCGCTTTAAAGCACCAAAATGAAGATCTTTTCGAATTTTGATTGATGATACGTTTGGGACAGTTCCTTTCGCTTCGGTGTCCTGGATCATGGATTCGATAACTACCCGAGCTAACTATAACAATAACATATCGATAATTGTTTCAGATCTAAGTATTTGTCTGTTCGAATTGCATGTTTGTTAAACTTTCAAAGAACATATGATAATATTATTTTACCGCAAAGTTAAAGACTTATTATTTTACCGCAAAGCTATTGATAAAAAAAATTATAAAGCAAAATTAATATATTTTTTCATTATTTATTTGCTTAACGTTCAACGTTATTGTTAAAATAGGAATGTAAGGCCCCTTACTGTTGTTTTCTTCAAAGGCATATTAACTTAACTACATAGTATAGGAGTACAAGGGTTTCAAAAATATTTCTATCTCAAAGAAACTAATATAATTTCAAATATATTTATTAAACACTATAATTTACAACAGTGCTATATGACACTACCTCATAAATGATAAAGAAAATGACACTAACACTGCAAATTATAATATTTTTTGGAAATAAATAACTACAGCTGGGGTTGTTAAATATTTCACCTTGGTTTCAATGTCGGAAGGATGAAATTACTCAAATCCAATCTATCCAGTTGTTATTAATAATATCGCACTTCAGGGGATGTGTTCATGTAACTATTGATAAGTCTGCAGAAGTAGATGAAGACAACTAAAAATTATTAAAAATCATATAATGTAACACAGGCCTCCTCTATACAGAGGGTATAAGGGCACAGACCGCCACGCTACCCCACTGCAGATTGGCGGACTTAACATATTTAAGATTTTTTTTATTGTTTTTTAAATATGCAGGTTTCCTCACGATGTTTTCCTTCACCGTTGAGCACGTGGTAAATCAGCACTCAAAATTGTTAATTATAAATTAACAATAACTTATATAGATACTCTAAAATATAACTTTAGCTACACTCTTTTTGATTAGAAAACAACACGCTATCAGAACATATTGTAAGATTTATAAACTAGGATGGACTACACACAACGGACATATAAAATTTGTTTACACATACCTAGATTTTCAAATAATATTACTAATAAACCTGAAAGTGCCTCTGCTGGTTTTTCTGTCTTTTACATAGAAACGCAACAATTGCTATGACTTTTACGGCCAGATTCCAAAAGATCAATCAAAGCAGCTATCATATAATAAATTGTTAAAAATGATCAACGGTTAAAGTCTTGTCAGCGTGCCTTGCGTTTCTAAAAGGCTCGTTGAAGCAAAATAAGCTAATTAGTGTTTAACCAATGATAATGAATAAAACGAATGATTATGTCGAACTGTCTCTGTTAATTTTATAGCTGGCTTTTAAATAATAAAAACAACATCACTTGTGACAGTGTCATTGTGTCGTCGTCGGGGTTTTTTTAAAACAATTTACTTATTGTTAAATGTAAAATGGAGGCAAAAAACTTCGCAGAGCGTGAAAAAAATATCTTTTATCTATTATAAAGAAATTTTGACCGCAGATAAATCACATAACATTTTTAACTTTAAAATATGAAATGGGTTTTATTACGGAAATAATAAAAAAATAGTTTATAAATACACGAAAATAATTAAAAAATTTAGTTTATAAAAACAAAGATTCTACTTAAGGTTTTTAAAATAGCATGTTTTTAAATAAAAAAATATCAATAAAATAACAATGAACTAGTGGAAATAATTTATTTGCCTTATAAAAAGTAAGATTTTAGTTAAAAGAAATTTTTAACAAACGATTGATTGGCCAAATTATAATGACTTATATCGCCCTGTTACCGTTGAGTCAACCGCTTGGATAGTTTTAAGCTTCTTAAATACATAAAATCGAAAAACCACAATCACCTTGAAGACCAGTGGAAGTTATAAGTATTATGAATATATTATCTCCTTCGTCTAAATATTTCGTGAAGGTTGTCTATGGTCGTCATCATAACCATTATAAAGTTATATTATTAAGAAGTAACACACGTTTAATTTCTTACAGTAAGAATAACTTTTCAACCAAACGTTTTTAGCCAAGCCCAAAAGTCCGAAATCTATTGACATCTATCAGGCAGAATTATGAGGCGCCGGAAAACATCTCTAGAGTTGTGAACAAAAAACTGTCCACACTTTACCAATAATGTAAGCAATTATAAGTAGTTTCAATAAATTGTAATGAAACCAATCCTAATGAAACATTACAGGTCGAAACTGCCTCTAAAGAAGAAAGTGGCTCTGCGTACACGCGCTTGCCGTGGCAAGAAAGATCACCAGAAGAAGCAAGGGGACAAAGCATCACCGTCGTACAACGCCAGCAAGAAAAGAGTGAGTTTATACTGTTCAAAGAGAAAGTTATAATTAAACATTTTAAATGAATAGAATAATAAATTAATGCCAAAATATTTTTTACAGAAGCCTACCAATGCATCGAAAACAGACGAAGCTCACAAAGTCGTAAAGGACACTGCGGTGGTAACGAACACTGACGGGAAATCGCCGAAACACGTAATTCTATCAAAGCATAGCGGGAAAGTGAAAAAACGCAAAGCGAAGCTAAAGAAAGAGACCATAGACTACAGCTCAATGCAGAAACACCCTTCGACTCCGGTCAAAGACTCGGAAGCGTTGTCGAAAGTCCAAAAGTGGCTGCTCAGCTCGCCCCAACCGACAGCTATACCTAAATCCAAGTCCATTCCGCTAGGCCTCACGGAGAGGGCCAACCGCCAAGTATCGAAGGGATCACGCAAAACCAGACCGTCCAAGAGCGCGACCAACCTCATTTCTGGCGACAAAGCCCGACTTCAGGTCGTCTTCAAACCGCCGTTCAGGTTTAGCGTGAAGATCTGCAAAAGCGACAAGACCAAAGTCGTACTGGACAAGTCGTCCAAGCCCGACGTGGAGAAAAAACGCATCGACCCACCTCAGCAGAGCGTAGTAGACCCGGCGAAAGTCAGCGCTTCCAACAACAAAGCGAAATATCCGACTAAAACCAGTATGGACAGCGGAACGGCCAGCGCGAAATCCGACCAGAGTCAGTGCCCGGAGACCGTGGCTCACGGCTACGAGAACCTGCTGCCGCGCAGCGCCAGCGACTGCAAGCTCGGCAGGAGGCCTTCCGAGGGGAGAGAGCGCGTCGGCCACAAGAAGAGCAACTCCGTCGGCCAGAGGCGCGAGACCACCGAGAGCAGGCAGAACCTGATCTCGCAGGACGACTGCGAGGGATCGCACGTCTACGAGAACATGCTGGTCCAGGAGGGCGTGCCGAAGAGCTGCAGCATGCCGCGGCGGCGGCCGGCCGGCATCGCGCGGCAGAGCAGCCACGGCCACCTGCCGCGGGCTCGGGCGCCTCACGGCCGCAGCGCGAACAACGTCAGCGGCTCGCGGGACGACAGCGACGACGAGCTGGAGCACTTCTACAACGTGATAGAGACGTTGCGGCGTGACGGCAACCCGTGCGGGACCAATAGCAGCTCGTCGGGCAGCAGCGCCAACACGGGGAACGGTTCTCGCAGCCGCTCCTCGCGGCGGAGCCTGGAGAGGCCCGACACGTTCAGACGGCAGGCGAGCGAAGCGGAGCTGGGCTGCAAGGACAGCCTGCGCGGTTTCCAGCTGGTGGTCGGCAAGGGGAAGCTGAAGAGGCAATTGAGCGACAACGAGCTGTCCAAGTCGCGGCTCCAGCTGGCGATGCCCATGTCCGCGGGCGCCGAGCCCCGCCAGCCCTTCAGCTGGAACAAGCGGGCCAGCCTGGACTGCGAGGCCTCCCTCCCGGCGCCGCACCGCTCCTCGGCCAAGGCGCGCGGCAGAGCCAAGAGCACCTACACGTTCGGCGAACTCAAGCACACCGTCCCCGACGCGACCGAAGCGGAAGGCATCCACATCTCGCCCGAGGACTTCCTAAAGATCATAGACAATTAACATTCCATGGACTATTAGCATGTAAGGATTCCCATTAATTACGAACAAATAATCGATGTGTATATTAGATATGCGCGATGTGTGTCTAACGACGGCTGATGTAAATATTGTAATTTGCTTTTAATCATAAGACTAACATAACCTGCCACTGAAACAGGCCATTGTTCAGTTGTCTGTGGTCATTATGTTATAAATAATTATATGCAATAAACGCTAATAACTGTTATTATATTTAACAATGCTTCTACGACAATTGATTTGTTTTTCTTTTAATCTATATAAATTTTATTATATCTTAAGCGCTCTTCGACATTCCATCCGATTCCAGCAGTATTTGTGGACTAGCAATGGTCTCGTTTCACTGAACGATCTCTATAAATGAATCTCTATTTTTTCTACATACTATGTACCTATTGTACAAATTTACTCATACCTATGTAAAGTGTTCATATGCTGTTACGTTATTATAAAACAATATTAAATATTTTAACGCATTCCCCATTTATTTTCGACTACTCTTTTTGTTTTTGTTTTTTTAACCTTATAATATTGAATGTGCTTAGTACAATAATACCTCGATATCGCGAGGCTAACACATTGTGATTTATTTTTTAATAGCTGTCAATTATCATGTCAATATCTGTTTAATCTAGTGATAACTAAAATATCTCCGCACTATGCATTAATTCTCAACGCAAAGTAATAATTATAAAATTTTGTAATGTTGGCAAAAATAGTCCCGGCATCCCATCCATAAGCGTGAATACGTTTGTAGAAAATTCCGATATATTTTCGTACATCCATTTTTATTATTATATTTTTTTTTAATTGATCGATCTTATAATTGGAATACAAAAAGTTTTCCTAATCTCATTGTATTTGTATTATCAACTGGGTATTCGTGCAGTAATTAAAAGTGAATAAAAATATAGAATTTTGTAGAAAAATATTAAATCCTCTCTGTGTCAACGTTAAAGTTAGATACATTTATTTGTAATAATTAATGTATATATCATATATACTATGCTTTAAATATAATCATAAAAGTGACTTTTGTTGTATTTTGAGTTGCCCTAACTCCTATATTTATTTCTTTTTTAAATTCGTGACGGAAACAGCATCTTTTTGTGGGCTAAATATCAACAAGCTAAACTTAAACATTTCCAATTAATACATTAAGCTAAAATAAACTGTTTTAATAAAAACGAGAATATTTTTCTATTAAATATTGGAATTTATTCAAAATATAATACGCGTACATTTAATTATGGTAATCCAATTCATGCGGCTGTTATTATTTTTAAGTTCTGCAATATCTGGGATGAAATATTATTTGGCAAAATTGGCGTATTAGTGTGACAATATTAAATAACATACGTGGTGTATCGTTAATTAAAAATATAATGTATTATAATTGTTAACGTGCTGTGTAGATATTAGGAAAACAAAAACCAGTATTTATACTTCTTATAAATTTTAGTGTTGCGCGTACCCTTTTGTTAAAAAACACTAAAAAATATTGCTTTCTAATATTAAAAATGTAATAATAACACCATTGATCGTTTTGATAGCCTTACATTTACTTTAAGTAAAAGAAAGTATATTAGTACGAACAATAATTAAGTAAATGGATATCGCTTCCATTTTTTTTACCTTGCAACGTATTAAATTTCGCAAGACAATGGTAAAATATTATACGCTATATTTGAAATTTACTCATATTTCTATCTCAGATATTAATCAGAATGTGTTCCGGTATATTAACGAGTCGTGAAAAACGACGCGAACGCTTCGTGGTTCGCACGGCGTCTATGAGCTTCGTCGTAGGAAGGTAAGGGTAAAATGTAAAAGCTAGATAACGTTATGTATAAAACTGATATCTAATACTAAAAGTATTGGAGGTGTTACAAATTTGTATTTATTATTGATTTTCTATCATCGAATAACATTAAAAATACCTTGATAGATTGTTGATATCGCATTGGCCACAATCAGCATAACTATAGCTAGTGTCTTACGGTAGATTTTTAACCCACTGTGTCATAGCTCTTACAATATCCATATTGGTAGTATGATGATTTAAGAAATACCGCTCCTCTTTCGCTATACGTTTATTATTTTGCGTATTAGCTACTAGAATTCTCCTATATATAATATAATCAAATGAAGTATGTGTTAATTGTGAAATTTATAAAACTAAATGTGATTAGATTCTATAAAACTGTTTAATAATTTTATAGCTCTTAACATACTAATTTATATTAGTAGGTTTTCAAAGTAAATGTATGTGACGATCCTTCTTTTCATTACATTACCTTTAATTGTTATCAGATGATACATTTTAACGTCTGGCCGTAATATCTGTATTTGTTCCAAGTGCCTTATGAACTAATTTATGCATTCCTACTTATTATTGAAACTGGATCTTGTTTTTACCATAGAACTTAATTAAGAGATTTCTGTCAACCGATATTAGCGTTCTAATAATCACTTTAATACTACCATTACAGCATTGAAAATAATGTGACATTTAAATAAAATTTTCAGTACTTATTTAGTCTGTGATAGAATATGTTTTTACAGTTATTATACGTTGTAACTTTAAGTGAAATATAAGTTCACGTCATCCCATACTATGTATTCACGGCAAATACAAATTTGTAATAAATTCATTTTCTAACATTTACTATTTTTTCTGTATTTTTTAAAGAATTAAATGATCAATCAAATATTTTGTTTTTAATTTAAAGGCTTAATCTGGTGGTTGTAATCATTTACAAAAATAAAATAAAAATAGGTCAGCCATTATTTTAATAAAAACGTCATTTCTCTCGCAGTGGTTTTTTTTATATTTTAATTACAAATTATTTTATTTAAACTTGGTATGAACTAAAATTAAAACAATATTTTAATTTTAACATTTTAAAGCAATAGTAAATTAAATTTTCATATTAGAAATTTTTTGATACTGGTTGTATAATAATCGAATCATAAAAAAATTATAAAAAACGATTTTATAACTTTCTTTTGTTTAACCTATTATCACCTGTCAGTCAATTAAGGTAAAGCCGAATTTTATGCATATTTTTTAACTTTATCTTGGAATGGCACCAATACGGTACAGTCTCCATTATGAAGATTATTCAGAACATTTAATGTCCAGATTTGGGAAACTTCTACAAATGCAATCACTAGTGGATATGACACTTATGTGTAGTTCTCACACTTTGCGAGTTCACAAAGCTGTTCTTGCAGCAAGTAGTGCGTACTTTCAGGTAATTTGACTTAATTATTAAAATTATCATACATATATTATGAACTCTAATAATAATGTTTAAATCTCATAATTTTTTTTTATTAAGAAATTATCATTAATTTATCAGGAAGTATTACAAAAGCAGTCCGGAGAACCTCTGATTATTCTTAAAATGCGCTTCAGTGTGCTTAAGTGTCTGGTAGAGTTTATGTATTGCGGAAAGACACAGTGCTTAGAAGAGAACTTAGACGAATTAGTTTCCGCTGCGCAATTCTTAAAGATCAAAGGTCTGTCTAAAGTAACGAAAGAAGGTCTCGGTATTACTAAACATAGTAAGTTGGTTGGTAAGAATTTATTATATTTATTAAGCAATCCGTACAATGTAGAATTAATGCTTCTATTTCATTATCCCAAGAAATAACTAAAAAATACATGTTGATTGCATGACACAATGTCTCTTCTTCTCTTACATTCTACGTCACGCAGTAAGCATGTTTTTTTTTTTTTCAGAAAATTTAAACATGTTCGAATATTAATTAATTTAACCAAAAAAGAAATTGCATTATACGCAATCGTTAGAGACTAGGTATACAATTAATGTTAAACACCGGTTAAAATAAATGGGAAGAATTAAAAGAAATAGTATATTGTTAGGTGGAAGAGGTATCTCCCCTGGGCTAAAAACACCCCATGATATTATAGACCATATACTATAGGCAATCATTACCACTTTTTAAATCTGAACAGATGTAAGGCTTTGTTGCTGATCAAAATAGCCTTACAGAAAAAAAGTATATTACGACAACAACATTACCTTTCCTCAAAGTTAAGTGAATAACATTGTCGTTTAACGACGAATTGACAATGTTATTGTTACAGGATTGTTTCTTATCAATTTAACCCATTAACGTATTGAGGGTTTACTGCGAAAAGCTGCTGAGTGCAATTTTTTTTTAAATGTGTTAAACACAAATTTTTATTTATATACTGGTAAAACCGTGAAAAAGTTATCCCATGGTAAAAACAAATAAATGAAACCAATTGGCCAATACTTGATGTAACTATGCAAAGGCCATTGTTAACGAGTTTTTTATGAAACTTATCTCCTAGATACTTATACGGATGCAAAACTTGTATGAATCGTTTTTACTTATCCTATACAAAAATATAATCTTCAGTATATGTCCGAACTTGTGACTGCTCAATTATGTAGCACCGACTGAAATTTTAGCATAATAATTGTAATTGTATTTAGTATTGAAAAATTAAGTCTTAGAAATTTGCACTTTTAATACTTAATATTTCAATGCTAAATTTATTGCATTTAACAGGTTATCAATAAACCCTCGATATGACTGTAACATACATATCGACGCTGAAAAGTAAGAACGGAGTAAATGAAACATGGAGTATTTTTTTTATTACATCGTTGAAATCAATAAATTAAAACGCATCCATTGATACATTTCTGGTGAATTATTTTGGTTTTGCTGCTTACTACGTTTATGCTTTCTAGCGTCGGTATAGTTTCACACAATTTTGACATACGTATGAAGAACTAACACGAAGCAGCGTTAAGAAGGATAATAAAGTGCAAGAAATCCTTCTTTTTAGCACGTCGCGTTGCTGATGGTAAGCGTAACAAGGTAAAAACAAACACAAGGTAAAAACAAAGTAACGTAACAGCACAGTATTTTGAACTAAACGATGTCAAAACTGCTTAGCTCTGCGTATCGCTTGGTACCTAGAGATGTAAGATATTAAATTTCTACGACTATTAATTACGCTGGCAACATTGCCCTTTATTCCAAAACACAGCAGTTCTTGCACTACACTGCTTAATAATAATAATATTATGGGACATCTCACACATTGCCGTCTGATCCCAAACTAGGTAGAGCCTGTACTATATCATAGTATCAGACAACTGATATAAATACTTAAATACATTTAGATACATACTTATATAGATAATCAACACCCAGATACAGAACAAATACTTCTACTCATCGGACAAAAAATTTGTCCTGGGTGGGAATCGAACCCACAAGCATTGGCTTTGCAGTCAGGAGTCACTAACCATTACATCATGAGACCAGTCAAAGATTCTGCAAGAGTTCTACAAAGTACTTTCTTGGCTAATCTTTCACTTTTACTTGTAAAATAGTCGCAATACTCACTCGGCCAGGGCTTGTGCGGCGGTGGGGTCGCGATTGCGCGTCAACGAAAGCACCTCATCCAGCTCAGCGGCCTTGGTCACCACTTCGGGTTCGCTCACCACCTACAAAGATACACCCACACTATTAACAGCTTTTTATAGAGCAGGAAATAAAAGAGCAAGCGACTAAACGTATCACATAATGATGATGATAAGATTACCGCTGCCTATGGACATACGCAATATTAAAAGGCGAAAGCCTTGCCGGCTTTTAAGGTGGATATTTAAATG
>DWHQ01001959.1:0-10032 GCA_018247955.1 Eurytides marcellus marcellus | reverse complement strand
TTAAGCAAAACTCAAAACTTTTTAATCTTTTATATTTAAATATATTAATACTTTCCTACTTTTAAATATATATAATATTTTTGCCGCATAAAATAACATTTCTTAATTTTTACTCACATAAGGTAATTGAACATTTTTATTCACACAGGGTCATGCATTTATATTAGTATATTCTGTAAGCAGCCGACAATCATTGGAAGAATTGAAGCCAATATGGCAGACAATAACAGAAATTAAAGGCGCTGATTTGCCTAATATTCCAGTTATGTTGGCTGGAAACAAATGTGATGAAAGTCCAGAGATAAGAGAAGTTTCAGCAGCAGAAGGTCAAGCTCAAGCTCAAACTTGGGGTGTTTCTTTCATGGAAACTTCAGCTAAAACAAATCATAATGTAACACAGCTGTTCCAAGTAAGATCAAAAAATTGTTTTAAGAAAATAAAATTTTCATTTCTATATATTACTTTACTTTTACTTTATGGTAGGACACAAAAACTAATATCCTTCTATTGCGAAAACCATCTGAAAAATTATTTTTTTAATCATGTTTTGTTTGTATTGCAAAATTGCTACAAAACATTGTATCTGTATCACACATTAAACATGAGCAGGTTAATACCCTTTGTCTATATATAATAATATCTCTAATAGTCTTTTTATAACCTTTGTCAAAAGTTATCATGTTTGGTTTAAGTCCATAGACATAGACCTAATTTCATTACCATTTTTATTTTTTGTTTGCACTATCATTGGATAAAAAATGCTATATTTGCAAAAAAGGAACACTATATACTGAGGACCCGTTTAGTGCAGTTGCTAAGCTATTGGCCTTGGCGTTGGAGGTTGTGGGTTTGATTCGTACCCGGGGCAAATATTTGTATGAACTGCAGATGATTGTTCTGGATTTGGGCGTATGTTGGTGTTAAATTTATGTATGTAAAAAGCGCTTGCAACACAATGACAGTGGGCGGTGTTTTTTTTTTTTTAAAGAATAAAAATAAAAAAGAAATAATATGAAAAACACTATACATATATAAAGTGAGAATAAGAAAATGTATTTTTTTTTTTAATTTCATGAATATTTTACCTAATTATGTTTTATATGTGTTGTTTTGTGTACCTAAATAAATCCTTAATAATTATATAAAACACAAAATTAAAATTCAATTTAGGTGACAATTTAAAATATTTCCAGGAACTCTTAAACATGGAAAAAAACAGAAATGTATCACTGCAGGTTGATGGCAAAGGGAAAAAGAAAAAGGACAAGATTGTTAAAGATGGTGGGGAAGCATCAGCTAGTGGTAGAGAGAAATGTTGTGTTATGTAATATGGTAATATGGTGACCATTTGGTTTATCAATGAACCCACCAATTTTATGTAGTTGTCAAGTAATAAGTGATACTTATACTTACATTTCTCTGTCTGTCACTTATTACTTGTGAGGCTATATGATTATGTACGCTCTAGTTTTGATTCTAGTCATTAACTGTGCCCTTATGAGGAACATCACAGGTTTAATACAACATTTTAATAAGTAGTGATAGTATTAATATGCCTTTAACAATATTTTTCATTATAGAGAATTTTGACAGGCACTTCATCAAATTGTATATTTTGCTAACTTTAATATTGTTTTTATTTACACTAGTTATTGAATATTGACTGACGAAGCATTATATGGATGTGAAAAAATTCCATAAGTGTAAAAATACAACGAATGGTCTTTAGGACTTGCTGTTATTCAATTGTATGTATTTAAATATATGAATTGAAATAAAGTATTTGGTTAAGATTTAAGTACCTGGAAAATGTTACATACCAAGCTCTTTATTTCCATGTATTGGAATGTTAAATATACTGTTAATTAATATATTAATTTACATGTCAAGCCATATGTGAGTTTACAAATAGTACTTTGACTGTATTACTCATTGGTGAGAAATTTCAGAAAAAGTGTTAGTTGCTAAATAGTGACTAGTGCCAGCTATTAACTACAGTAGGCAGCATGCATTGTTATCGCTTTCACTTTAAAATTTACCTTGGCACAGGTAGTGTCATTGTGAGAATCTATATAGGTATGTGCCAAATTAGAGAACGAACAAAAGCTTTACAAGCTATGAAAACTACAGCAGTATTTTTCTATTATGAAAAAGCTTCATATGTTTGGGTAGACTGTTGTAAATGGAGATGATTGCAGCAGTATTATAAATATTGTTTACCATCAAACAAGTCTATAACTTTTATATGGTCTTGTAAAACCTTTTTGTAAATTTTTGGCCAGACCTGATTTTTAGTTTTGAATGTAATCAAGTTAAAAGGCAAAGCTTTATTTAATGTTTTAAAAAACTAAGTCCTTTGAAAATAAAAAAAAAGGGTTTTTATGGTTACTGCTGAAACCTAAATGAAAACTTGGAATTGAAGCTTGTTTTAGGTCTAAAACAGATCTGTAAAACAAGGTTTAACTACTACTTGTGTTAATTATGACTACAGGTAAAGCTATAAAGCTAAAAAAAGAAGAGTACTAAAAAACAAGTGTGACTAACATCTTTACATATGTATCCTAACACTTTGGCCTGCTGTGTTTAATATTGAGTATTTAATTTTCTAGCATGAACATTTTGAGTAAAATAAATAATAAACACTCAAATTAAGCTCTTGCAGACATGACATATATATCTTCATTGTTTTATTATAAAAAGTTTTTTTGTTTCCAATGTATCCAATGTATTAATCCTGAGAAAATCTTTTTAAAAGGATTTTTACCGATTTACCATCCCAATGAAGATTTCTAGAGATCCTAGGACTGACATCAATCCATCAAAGTCAAAGCTAGTTATTTCAATGCCTTGAATAAGGAGTAACTTGTTATATTAGTATAACTGTATAATGAGGCAAATAATTCTTATATAAAGAGTCCCTTCTCAAAAGTGCATTTTTATTTGTTGGTATATATATAATTCAGTTTCTATTCACCATCTCACAAGGACATTATCTGATTTTATAAGGCTTAGCTTGAGGGCTAAATAAAGTATAATTTGAATATTTATAATATAAGCTAGGCTATATTAGAGTAGCTGTCGCTAGTTAATATGCACTTTATTTAATATCATTCACTTACATATCCAATTAGTATTGTCCATAGTTTAACATTTTAATTAGTTTGTTGATAACCATCATCTATATATCCAACATTAATTAGGTTATATTGGATAAGTATGTAGGGGCTGTTATGTACAAGACAAACTGTGCTTAATGAATAATAATGTTAAAGTTATTATAACAATAACTGGTTGCATATTTACATTATTCTTTAATTTAATGATTAATTAAGTTGCCATTCTTCTATACCTTTTTGCTTATTGGCAGCATTTGTGACCATTTAGAGGGTAAAAGGATGAATTAATTGTTATAAACTGTATTGTTATAACTGGACCAATGTTGTTTGATGTTGATTGATGTAATGTTACCATAGGCTCATTTACTTTAATGTAGTATGTGTTATTTATGTGAAAAGATTTCGATTTTCTGTAAAAAAAATATACCCTATTAGCCAATATTTATGATATAAAGTGAAATTATTGATACCAGCTATCAATGTTCCCCTATTAGTGAGCTTTATAATGTCAAATGTATTCCATTGCATTCTAATATTATTTGTACCAAAAATTGTTTTTTTGTTATTAACTTAATGTTTATTAGTTTTAAAACTTAATTGTAGGTCCATAATATTAAACGAATTTGTCAAATACTTATATAAAAGGGAAAAAAATGTAACTGACCGAAAAGGTGCCTTAGGCTACCAGATAAAACACCAATATTTACTACTTACTTACATCAATACTTTAAAAACTAATTTATAGCACAATATGAATGTTGAATTCATCATTCCAATTTTTATGAATTTTAATATATTCCAGTCTTATTTCTTAAAATAAAAATGAATTCATGCACATGTGCATTAGCCTTCATTTGTTCATTTAAAACTGTTTCAGGGAAATATGGTATGGACCAAGTGATAAATGAAAGTGTGAGTAAAGTAATATTTAATATTAGTAGGAGAAAAATAATAAATAAGTATGTTATACGTATCTAAATACAGTAAAATATATGGAGACAAAATAATGACAATAAATTACTTCTAGTTGCAGCAACAACAAGACATCTTATTTAGACATAATACTAAATCAGTGTTAGTCATCTTGTGTCTTAAATTTATTCAAAATAATTAGGAGAATTTAACACAACAGTTTGATTATTATTATTAGTCATAGTAATAGTAAATATTACATTGAAATTGTTTACATTGGCATCATATACAAAAAGATTAAGTGGTTGATATTAAACTAAAAGTTAAAAGTTATTATGTATATTATTAATCTTATATCAATTTCACTATAACAAAAAATTCTTAACTCCATTTGAATTGAGGTCTATTTTATTGCACTATATAATTTTAATGTGACATTTTTGGAAACTAGTTATATTGATTTTCACTGTTACCTCTTGCTTTATCTTTTGTTACAACTTCCAAAGTTTACATAAGCATAAGGTTTCATTACTTTCATGGTTTTGATTGTAGTAGCCAATGCTGTAAATTCTATGTATTAATCAGTTTGGTCCATAACATATATTGCTGGGAATAGTGTTTTCAGTTTTAATTGTTAACAATCTCTGTCCCTCCCTCACTATTTGTTAGATCTCACGTTTCTTGATATTATTGCCTTTATTACACCTTTACATTCAGTCTTAATAATAGTGACGTCGATAGGAGGATATGAAACAAAAACCGAAAAATAAGCCAATTTTTATGCATATTACTTCTATTCAAAAACTTTTATCGGACTACAGAAAATGTTATATAAGATTAAATTATTTATATTGATTGTACTTAATATATGGTATTTTAAAATTGCCGTAATACAGACTAACAACCGTTATAAGCCCGTAATACTTTTTTAATTTTGCCTAAAAATAATTATATTAAACTATTATTTCTTATTTATACATAAGCTTACCAAACTATATTATAGTAGAGCATACAATCAATTTGATTGCGAGAGGTTGTGTAACAAATAAAAAGGTTTTGTTTAAACATCGAATGTAATAATAACATTAAGACGTTTATTTAGTATATGAAAAATATTTAAAGTTAGAATCGGTAGAGGGTTAATAACACTTGGAAATCATGGCTCGATTTTTTCATAGTTTTAATTACTATAGGTAATCAAACATTTACTTTACCACGTGATATAATCTTAAACAAATAATAATCTTTGAAGGGCTATTAGCAATATACAATTAAGATAAATTAATTTTCATTTCATTACTTCATCTTTAATCGCATTATGTATTCAAATCCCTTTTAATCCATTTTAAGCTATTTTACTTGAATCTTATTGTTTATACTACTAATATTTAATCTTTGATAATCAAACTAACAAAATTGTAATTGCTTTTAAATTTTATGCTAATGCTACTTCTACAAATATCGGATAATACATATTTCGATCATCTTACAAAAAATATTTTTGATTTGGCCGATATATAGACTACCACTAATTTCATGCGTTCTAGATGAATATAGTTCATATATAAAGTTATTGTATAAAATATATTCAAGTTGAATGAGTGAAAGTAAATCTACAAGATTTTAGGTTAAGCTTACAAATCTTTCTTATTTAATATAATAATTTTTGTTTACATTAAATTTTCAATTAATAAATGCTTTTTACAAATCATAACTGCGTATCTCTTTAATTTAGTCACACCGACAACCACATTTCTTAAGAAATTATAACTTATTTCCCTTTATAATAACAATAACTCTTACGTCGACCATTAGTTTAACAATAAAAATATAAAATTGCCATAAAACAACCAAGTTTTGGTTTTCATAATATTTTCTAAATTTATCTTGTATTTATGCACATTTTACAGTAGTGACTGCCCTATTCTTTATCGAATTATATTTTTCCTTAAAGGCTCAGAGACTTGAGCAATAAGTACAAACTAGGTTGTGACTGTTTAGGCTAGGTCTAGTTATCTATCCAACAATACACTAGATACATGCAGGGCCGGATTTACGAGAGGGCATCCTTGGCCTCCACAAAAGAGGGAATAGACTTCGAAAAAAGTTTTCGATTATAGGTATTTATATATGTCTGTTAAAAGAATTAACTTAATTTCAAAGCATCAATATTTATTGAAAAACACTACGGATAAAAAATTGCGCATTTTAATTGGAAAATGACTAGGGGCTAGATCGCCTCCACTCCTTTGATGCCCTAGAGCAGAGGTTCCCAAACTTTTTTGGGTTGTAGACCCCTTGCCATGTTTTTCGGTTTTGGGTAGACCCCCTACTTACCTGATATTGATTTTTTTATAATTTTTTAACTGTAGTGAAGTTTAGTGTTAAAAACTTAAAGTAAAAACACATGTTAAGTTTTACACATATATAAATTGAATTTTAATTAAAACAACTCAAAATAAAGTTTTGTATTTGTTATATAAAATTTACGTAACATAAAATAAACTAAGCAATAAGCAAATGTTTTTAATGAGAAGGATGAACCTGATGCTTTAATAATAAACAATCAACATTTGGCGTCAATTTTGTAAGATTTAATCTTAAATCTCCTCGGCTAAGGATGTCCAGTCTGTTTCTTTTTTTTGTGTTAGGAGATTGGTAAGAGATACCTTTTACACTAGGTGTGACGATGGAAAAGAAATTAAAAATTTCCTTGCTATATTCCATAATACGGGATAAGTAACGTGTATAACGTGTTTTGCAGCCATCAAAATTAAAAAAGCCATCAACCTTAACTGGTTACCATCGGTGAGTTCTAAACTATAAGAAAACGGCTAGTCTTTAAATAAAAAAGAAATTCGATCATAGCTTTACCATGATTATGAATTATTAAAATTTTAATGATCTGAATTGAATATTATTTAATAATTCGACCTTGGGTGATTCATTATGAGGTTAAAGGGGTTTCCTTGTTCAGGTAATTCTCTTTTGTTTTTCATTGCTAGTGGATTAAAAAAAACATTTACGATACTCTGTTTCTATATGTGTCAAGTAAACACACCTTGTAAAAAGTGTCATATATTATTTTAACTCTTAATATAATAATTAACATAGCATTTACCGAAATCTCAAAGGCAAAATATCAGATTAAATTTTAAATAAAAGAGAGAATGCTTAGCGTACAATTGTACGTTGCATAATAAATATATACATTTATAGGACCAACCCATAACATATCTTTTATTTTTATAAATATGTATTGTTCAAAGCGAGTTAAAGAAATAAGAGAATGTTTGAATAATGTAATTGTTTAATAAAGTATTTACTTAATTGGTAAAAGTATTTACTTAAATATGTATAATAATATCTCGACTCAATGCATTCATGTGATTTATTCATTACGGATCAATACATATTACTTTTACGTTGGTAGAGCCACGCAGCTGCTACGGTTAATGAATAGGCCGGCTCGAATCGGATAAGTACCACGACCTCACAGAAAATCGGCGTAAAGTGTTATTGAGTATAGAAAGTGTTATTGCTTTGGTGTTTGCAGGTGGCCGATGGCCCATCCCCCTACCGCCCCTTTCTCTCTTTCTCATTCCCATCCCTACCTCTGACTCCATTTCCTACCTCCCTCCCCTCCCGCTCCCTCTCACTGACTCCTCCTCCCTACCTTTTTCAAAAATTCCGCCCCTAAAGGCTGGCAACGCAACTGCAAGTTTTATGATATTGCAAATGTCCATGGGCGGCAGTGATCGCTTACATACAGTTAAAGCGCTTGCTCGTTTGTTGAGGCTGTCGTTTGTCGTTTGCCAGTAACAAACAAATCAAAATAAATTTTATGTAAATTAATTATGATTGAACTTATTTGTAGTTATACTAACTTTAACATTTAAAATAATTATTCCAGTAAATTGATATACTTAATTTTACTTGCTAAAGTTGTATATAACGGTAGCTAATGTTCCATTTTAATTAAAAATAGTTTTTTTATTAGGTTAAAACTACTTTATATAGATACTCCGGTACGCAGAACCCGTAGAAAGGCTTCGTTTCTGCCGTTTGGTTATAACCCAACATCTGTGGGGTTGAAATGAAAACATACCCGCGAAAAATGTTTAGATTTTTAGATTAACTATACGTATGAGGCAATGTAATTTAGCAATAAGATACTTGCTTGTTGTTACATCCTTTGGTAAATTTCGGTAATTTCACTATCGTCGTGAAAAGTAATGTTAAATTAACACCTTTAGAGACCGTTCTTGCACTTCAACCCTTGGGTCATTAAGCGGCGTAACAGTTATGAAAAGTAAGTCATGCTCGTTCGTTTTTCGACGAGCGGCGAGATATTAAGGGTTTATGGCATTTCAGGTAACGGTTATTTCCCTGAGCTCACAATAATTAATATATTATGTTCACTTTCACTTTATAAACGAATTAATGGTTATCAGGTTTACTTAAATTAAAGACAATCTTCTCACGCCGCCTAAGATTTTATAATGGTAATAGTTTTAAACAACTGAATCAGTAAAAATATTTCAGGGGTGTTAAACTTTTGTCTACTTTTATTAATGTATGATTGGTGATAGACCTAAGGCCTGGGACTGGTTCCTAGGTATCTGATTAAAAATAAAAAACTTTAAAACGACGGGTTTTTACAATAAACAGAATAATTAAATTATTTTGTATTCAAATAAAAAAAATATAATGTTATGTTGGAAATCCGCTATTTTTTTAATTGTTAAGTTTAAGTTGGTCCACGTGTAATAATTGTATCCGTGGAATCTGTCATCGATTTAGATAGAGATATTGAAGATCAGAATAAAATCGAAAATCTAAACGAGATATACTAAAACAGGATTCATAAAAATACTCGTGACTTTGACAGGCTATACAAAGGCCTCTACTTTATTTGCTCTTTAGTAATTTCAAGTTTCTTGGTTAAGACAAATTATATTTCAAAACATACAAGCGATCGCCTAGTAATAAAAATCACTCAAAGTATTTTTAAAATCTTTTCTTTAAAAAGTCTGTCGCTTGTCTCAATAAATATAAGTTTTTTTAACTCTGACATGCTGCTGAATGGACTAGCTCGAACCGGATGACTACGACCTCACAAAAAATTCCTCCTGCCTTTTTCAGCTCCTTCCTTCTCCTATCTCTATCTTCCCTTTCCTGCCTTTCCCTTTCCAAATGTCCCACCTTAAGGACCATCAGCGCATTTGCTAAACGTTCGACGTTGCAAATGTCCGTGGGCCGTGGTTATTGTTTGTCATCAGATGAGCTAAGCGCTCATTTTCCTGCCTACTCCATAAAGAAATACATTAAATGAGAGTAACAACTCATCGTGTTGTTTCAAAGCACAGACTCGTAAGACTAAATCGTCAATTGCATTGATCTACTTCGATTTGAAAAACAAGCGCCGTTTATTAATTTTTGTGTAGTTCTTATGTCCCCTTCATGGTAAAAACAATTGCACGTGGAACGCGTACGGAATGCTGATTTATGGCGTTATAATACGTGAATAAATACGTCATACGACACGAACGCGGAAACGGCCCGGTCACTATCCCTTTTGCAATCGACGGCCTTCGGGCTGTTAAAAGACAATAATGAAAAATGACAACGAGAAAAAATTATAGCTAACAAGCCCTTTGATTGTTGACCGCTCTTCTGAAGGCAGGAGACTTCTCCACCTTTAATATGACTGTGATTATAAAACAGAACTAAAAAAAGAACACAAAACTCATCGTTCAAATTTTATTCATTCATCTTTCTTTATTCGAGCCATTCTTTTGTGGAATTCGCTACCTCTCGAAATTAGAATGGCAGAGTCTCTGTGAATTTATTAAATTAAATATATTGGTCTGAATCGATCGACAAATTTCTATATTATATATGTTTGTGTATACTTCACCTACCCAATTATCTCTGTACCACCTTAAGGTTGATTGGCAGATAATACCATTGGCATTAAGTCCGCCTTTGTAGGACTCTATGC
>DWHQ01001958.1:0-10033 GCA_018247955.1 Eurytides marcellus marcellus | reverse complement strand
ACTACAACTGATATTATAACCTTTTTCAAAAATTCATTAAAAACTTTTGTCAACAATTTGCATTGGAAACATTGCCAGAGTTGTAAGCAAATTCTTTTTTAATGGCAATACTTATTAATACCGAGAGAGTTTAAAAATTGGGGAGTTTACTGATTCTGTGATTTGTAACTTTGCTGATTGTTCCTCAAGGTTCCAAGGTCCTAAAGGTTAAGCGGGTCATCGTCACCGACCACCTACTCGGCCGGGCCACTCTCATCCATCACGTTATCGCGCGCTATCGCAAATAGCATCGTTATCGCGCACAAACGCTATGTCAAGAGCAACGTTAACAGTTTTCGAAGCACGTTTTGATATGCTATTCGCGGGCCTGTTTATGATATCTTTCGGATTATAACATTCCGAGAGATAACGCGTTCTGTATGCGACGACAGGCGTATGTATGTTGCGATTTTTTATCTTATCATAGTCCGCCACCTTGAAGAATCGTTCTAAAGAAAGGATATATTTAGTAAGTAATATTAAGGCGTGGGAGGTCAGTGTCCGGGGGTTCGAATTTAATCCAATATACTCGAGTAACATGGCACCAATGAATCCGTTAATTTGTAATTAACAATTTTAAATGACCTGCGTATTTAAAAGCGATTAAAATTGTTTCTAAGATATGAGAAATCCGCCAATCCGCCGCCGCGTGGTACTCTGTGCCCTTATCCTCTTTGTAAATACTACTGTATATCGGAACATAACTTATGCTATTACTTACTTGCTAAGCGTAGTAATTTTAATGAACATCCATTCGTATTAATGTGATTAAAAATGAGTTCAAAAGACGAAACTACGTTATATACGTTTAATAAATATATGAGAAGAGCAGTTTAAACGCACGCTAACATAAACTATCCATATCCGTACCACAATTGAGATATTCTTGATATCTGTACGTTTGCAACCGTATTTGACTGGAGCCACCTTTGAAAACCTGAGTATCCATATCGGAAACAATGATTTTAAAAATAACGTCCTATATCTAAACACAAAGAGCCCGTGCGAGTAAACTCCCCGGGGTATAGTCCGGAACGGATACCCCAGAGCCGTGAAGCGGGCGAACATTTTAATTTCGCATGCACAGACATAGAGATAAACGTCTAAACCAATACTGACTACTCTACATTTCTATTCTACAATAAAATAGTAAGTGCCAATTGGTGTTTGCAATGTTTCTTACCTTGGGAGCTGCTCAACTAATGTCATTAAATTTTACATCCTAAAATTAACTAAAACATGTTTTATCTAAACCTAAGTGGTAGTGGAGATAAAAAATCATATAAACTTTCAAAGTGAATAGAAGAGAGGTACAATATTAAGATGGGTAATAAAGGGCCTTGCCACACATGCCCTTCTTTGACATATATAAGACAACAGTGCATGACTTAAGTTCATTTATTTTAAAAACTCATAACATTCCTATGGAAATAAATTACAAATTTCTACGGCCTGGTGTCTTCAAACGAGTTCTATATTTAATACCGCGGATGGTCTCGGCTCTAACTCCTCACCACATCCTGTTACGCCAATCTGCGGTTTCAATCATTTCAATAGAATAGTGAGCGCTGCAACGTTGAAAACTTTGAATACGATGTCGCAATGAAATGAGGAACGATTGAAATATATAACGTGCCGTTTAAGTGTTCTCAAATTTTAAGTTATTTATCTTTAGAAGATGAAATAAAAACGAGGCGAGCAAGCAACTCATGGTAAGCGACACGCTTGTTTATAATAATATACACTGTATTGTTATAAACAAGCGTGTCATACAATATTTTAATGAGGTAACTCATAAAAATATATATAACTCAACCTGCGTGACTGTTAAATGCGGTCGTCATGTCATACACATATAATAATAATAATAACCTTTTATAATAATATTAACCTAGTAATTACTCCCGAACACCGATGTGGTGACACATTATTCATTCGCAATAGAATAACTAACAATAGAGTGGTACTACCCCAGGCGAATTTCACAAAAGTATCCTACCACCGTCGGGCCCCGGACGAGATGACCTATGTTCGTGCGGTGGGAGCTGTTGTGAAATATGTTACTACAATGCCACGTCAAATTTATGGTAAACTTGGTTAATATGTCATTAATAACCTTTTTTTAGACGGCAAACGAGTAAGGTACTTACTTAATGGTGAGCGATAACCCTTGCCCAGGGATACTTGCAAATCGGTTGCCAGCCTTGAAGGTGGGATTTTTTTGGGAGAAGGAGGAAGGAAGGGAGGGGGAGGAGTGGGCTATCGGCCACCTCACTCGCCGGACGAAATGTGGAAGCACAAACACTTCCATTTCACACCGTACAGTATTGGCAATACTAATAATGAGCATAGTAATAAGACGGAATCTGTCAGGAGTAAAATTAACCCATGGAAGACTCAGAGAAAATGCAGCCTGAAGATGGGGCACTCATTTCGTTATAATTAAAATGATCTTTTAGTTAAAATCTGACCATTGTGAGAGCAGCATGTAAACTTTAGCACTCCCATGACATCATGTACATGCTAGAAGTCGATTGCATATAGAGATATTTAGGTAGAGAAGAAGAATAATGTTTTTGGCCAATTATAGTTGTTTTGTAACGACAGAAAACGATTTTACGCCCAATAAAGCATTTACACGTGTAAACTCCTTCTTATATAAAACCACTGTAAGCAGGTAAAATTTCGCAATGCCCCAAACGGTCGCTTCGGCGACTTCATAAGAAACCGTAGTACTCACTGATAGGCTTATTTTTACCTCTCGAAGCAACGTGATAGAGTCTTTTTTGCCCAACCGCTTCACGACATAAATCTATCCGAATAATTTGTGTTCTATCAGACAGGAGAATGGAGTTTAAATTGCTTTGATAGTATTTCGGGTACGGGACCGTCGGTATTCTACAATGAAGACTCTGTGGAAATTTTTTTAGTGTCGAAGTTACACACAAAAAGGTCCCTAAATTTAATAACGAGTAATAAAAATTGATCAACAACTGCTTAAGTTGTTATGTCGGTGCCTAAGAGTTCTATGATATTTATGATCAACAGTTTTACAAACATGTTAAAAGAAGATACATCCAATGAAGATGCAAAGGATACCTTTTCTAACCGAATCACTGTTGGCCACAGAACTATGTTTATTTATATATGAAATAACGAGAATCACAAAGTTTTTAAAGCGGCTACTAGACTTGTAAATTTGAAGAAACAGTGTCGTTTGTTCAATCTACACGTGCTTACAGCCTCGAGATCTTGTTTTCATTATAACACTTATTAATAATATGAATCAAAGCCGATAAGTTAGCCCGATGTGAATATGACATTGGCATGTCGAATACATGAATCAACGCCGTAACCATGAACACAGCAAAGTATTCGTAACGTTGGTGTCGGTCACACGTGATTTATAAGTCGATGATTAACTTTTTCTTTAGGAGACAATGTGATGAGACGAGCAAATCAATATGGGTCAATGTGGTGTCCGATGGTGGTCGGTGATCCGATGAAGCTTAGATGAGCCGCATAGGCTAAAAGCATCAACGTCAGTCAAGTTAAGATAAGATACAATGTGGTGTACTTGATGGTAAGTGACACGCCTGCTCGTAACAATTTCACGTCCAACAGAACCTAATTGACCCTGGGTTGCGATCATCATCTAGAGACTTGAGATGTTATATCTCTAAGCCCCGTGATTTCGCTGGTGTTGCCAGTTGCCCTTCAAACCGGAACACAGTAGTGCTTACACACTACGCAGAAAAACTGACAACGCGATGGTAGCACTCTAGACGGATTCTGTAAGGGGTACTACCACTTACTTTAGCGGAGCAACCCGTATCGATTTAACAGTTTTCCTCACTCCAATAGTCGTGAAACAAATTTTATTCTACTGTTGAGCGATAATTTGATTATCAATGAATATCTTTATTTGAGTCCACTTTGCATGTGAGTTTGTCGCAAGAATTTTCGTTTTATTAACTCACATTCCTCCGATGTAAGGACAAAAACCTTTTGAATTTAAATGGAAATCGTATCAGTCAATGTTGACTGTTTATAAGGAAGTCCGCGTTAATTAAGCGCCATATTTATTGCGTTGTGTGCGCTACAAATTTATAAGAACCCGGGACTCGAAATAATGAGGCGAAATTGTTTTGTTTTCTTTTTTTTTCTTTTCGTAACACTCCCGTAATAAATTTTAAATCGTCGTCTGCGACACTGTTAGTTCGGTGTCGCGTGAAAAATTAATTAGTGTGTTTCCATTATGTGCAGATTCAAAACGAAAACAGAGAACCACCGAATATTTTGCAACTTTAAAGCGTTGAGTAAGTAAATATATGTTACGTGTTTATTGCGCGATTGGTGGTAATTAATTATTTAATCATTTCAATATCCGAACATTAATTACAGAGGCGCACGATTATTTGTTTACGAGTACGCACGTTGAAACGGTAAGGTTTGCGGTGAAACCGTAAATGAATCTGGTAAATTACGAGCTATTACAGAGCAACATCGAGTAAAGATTAACAATATTAAGTATCAAGAATAATTTTAAACCCATATATACCGTATCCATTAGTTTAAGTAATGCGTATGTTCTTTAGACAACCGTCTTCAAGTAAATCTACCAATACCTCCAAGATACATTTCAAATTCGATCTTAAAGGTTTCTACAACGAATAATGAAGAAATTAAATAAGACCAAATATACAATAAAACTTTAACTAATAAAAAAGCTTCTATAACTTTGATAACTTATCCGAATACGTATTATGTGGTTGTTTTATTCAAAGTAATTTTGTAACCTGCAATGTTTATTAATAACAAATGTTTTTGTAACCTTACACTTCTTATAAGAAAGTATAAACAAAAAAACTAATAGAAAAAATCTAATAAGAAAATCACAAATGGTATAATAAACAAGTTTGAGAGTTACTTCGACAACTGCTATTATGTGGCAAGTTATGTCCGATGCTCACACCTTGAATACGCATCGGTTGCTTCCCATTCCCACTATAATATCTATAAAAACCAAATTGAAATAATACAAAAAAAAAAACAATAACATTTTTCCACTATAGATTAACAAGGTTATGTCCATCCTATTGTTCCTTATTGCACGAACACAAATTATTGTCATTGACTTCTAGACGAACTTTAGCAGATTAGCTTACACTATTCAATATATGTAATGACTTTATGATTGCTCTGATCTGACTAGTGCTATGCAACAAACACTGTTATAGTTATAGCCTTTTTAATTGTTATTTTTTTAACTCGTAAATGTCTGTTTCTGTTTCATTTGGTTACTTGTTTATCTTTTATTTAATTATTAGCGTTGGTAACGAGTGCCACTATTCTTTTTAATGTCATTTTCTTGGTGGCTAAGGCAGCTTATGTTATTAAGAATAAATAACATGTATTTATATCTGTATAATATACCTTATGCATATTCATTTTGCCGTGTATATTTAATGAAAATTAACTATATTTTAATTATGATAAAAACATTGCACCTGCCACAATTATCTCTACGCTCCGATTTGACATATGAGAATGCCTAGGGCAAATACCCGTAATTTGTAACCATAGTTGTCCAATGGCCTTACTGAATGAACGATAAAGATATTAGTCAAAAACAATTCTAAGTTTTTGTAAACCTTGAGTATGATTTCTTCTTCTCCATACCTCTGCAGCAGAATATTCTCTGTGATAAGGGTTTCTTTAATTTGAAAAAAGAAAAATAAAGTTGAATTTCGAACGTTCTCGTAGGCTTTCTGTTACACTTTCCTTTGCGGTGCAGTCGGGCTCAGAGGCCTTTAATTTGGGTTTGATGAATTAGCCAAACGACAGGATACCAATAATTGAGGACGGGTCCCGAGCGCGCAAGAAGGGCCGCACTAATCTGTTTCGGACGTATTGGCGAAATGAGAGAGAGGTATTTCCTCACTCTCTTACTCGTAGAAATGAGTTCGCCGATCCCTCAACGTGACCGTGTACCATACACACAACATGTTTGAGAATAACGTGTTTATTTATTTGTAAGTAGTGGCCACTGAACAAGTGATTTGATGGTAAGTAAAGACGTGTTGGCAACCACTATGTGTCCCCCGGATTTTCCACGCATCAGACGTAACGCAAAAGCATAAATGCTTTTACTTTAGTGGTATAGCCGAATGAAAGCTGCTTGTGTTTGCAATATTCTTGCAATGAACTAATTACGCCACCATCGCATCATGAATGTCGTAACATAATGTCAGTCAAAATTTCTTTAACTAGTGTTGACTTATGCTGTTTTATAGACCGTCAAATAACGACTTACTACGATTCACTAAATTGGGACTTCCCTGATAAGGGACCTTGCGGTCTTCATTATAGGTATATATTTCATATGAAATTAACACAAGCAGCAGTAGCAAATAAATGCCATAGTGCATAGCATAAGCCATTGCAAAAGTCTTGGGCCTCAAATTAATCCTTTACATTATAAGTTTTGTTTCACTTAGCATCGTTTTAAATTATTTTTCGCTAACAATATTATGTTTTTATCACAGTATATTACGTACTATGATTTTTTGCCTAGCTGTAATATTTTTTCCATGTTAGTTAATTAAATGAATCATGTTATACTTACTTTTACTACATTTCTCTTATATAATTATTTCTTGTATATTAAAAAACTTCACAAACACATAACGTCACAGTACATAATAAAATACAGTATTAAACATCAAAAAGGAAACGAGAATAAGTTCGAAGCGTTCGAGGATATTACTACTTCACTAACTAAGTAATAAAGCAAATCTGTAATGAGTTTATACTCTATTTGCATGGTTAAATATTAAGCGCGGAAGTGGGCTTTAGTGTGATCGCGTTAAAGAGCAATTTCCGCCGTTTCCGTATCGCCTATGTTCGGTTTGCTAGTCGGATTATTTTTAATCACCTCTGGCGGCCATGATCGGAAGGCGACGAGGAATTGCGCCAGGGGGCTCATTAATGAGGCTTGAGTAATGCGCCGCAGCCGAGGCGATAAGAGCGGACGCAGATTTTACTAAATCACTCTGGGGTCGACGACGTGTGCAGGCTACTTGGACTGTTACCCGGCCAAAGAGGCGCAGATGTAAATCTTCGTCAGTAAGCAACAACTCAGAGTATTATATTATTTTATTGAAGAAAAAAAAAACTGTTTCATTTGCATGTTGAAGTTCTCATTTCAGTATCTTGGCGCCATTATCAGTAATTGCAATAGGTCGAGAGAGAGAGAGAGAGAAAGAGATTACTTATATAAGAGCAAATCTATTCAATTTAATTTCTGTCTAATCTATTATAAGTCCAATTACTGTACTGTAATTAGTAAACAATATACTGTTTACTTAAGTAAACAAAACGTTTAACTGCGGATTTTACTGTGCTGTCGAAGCTATACTATTACTTTATTAAGTGAATAAAGATCATCAATCAATAAAATGGAATAGTAAATATTTTTGCCTACCTTAACTAACTAAATATCTGAGAGTAAAAATAAAAACCGGCTTCTTATATCTCATTTTGCAATCGTCACAAGACTAGTTGTATCGATTACCGAAGGCCGCGGTCCACATAGGTGAAGACATATAAATAAACTGAAAAGAAAAAAGCCAAAACACGTCGGGTCTGTCATTAAATATAAAATAAGGAGAACTGCTCCTCTCTCTTTTGTCATGGGACACTATACGATACTTCCCCATATTTTAATTACATCGAATAAATGCAAGCGAAGGCAAGCCTTTATTGATATAATTGTATAAAAAGAAAAAAATGTCTGTAAAATCAAAGCGTGTAAAAAGAGATTGAAGCACGGTCACAATTATATCCTTAAACACACCGCGGTTGACGAGTTAATTGGCCGTGTGGCGACAATTAAAGGGGTATCATTTAACGTGTTCGTATATATAAAAAAAAAAAACAAAACGAAAAAAAAAACAGTGCCCATGCTATCGATACGGCACGAGTTGCAATGCCCGACCTGTCCGGTCGGACTAGTTTGTAAAAAACTTGTCTACAGGCGGCAGGCGCGAAGCCGTCCGTAAGGAGTTACGTTTTAATGGGTGACTATTTGATACGATAGCCCCCTTGGCGAACGTCCAAGTTTCCAATTTTTTTTTCTTCACCTAAAAATATCTGACACAGATTTTTCACGAATTATTCTCTCAACACTTTCTCCGTGGTCGACTTAAACCTGTTTCAGATTTAATTATAGGCCTAGGAGGCCGGGTAGATAACTTAGTGCTGTCCAGATCTTATATTCTTCGGACTCGGCCAAAACATTTATTCTTAAAATAAGACATTAACCCAGATATACAGATTTGCCTTATCACTATTGTTAACGACGTTCTGTTATAAAAAATCATTGCTCTTCTATATCAGTCTGTGATAACGTTTCAGAAAATTATACTCTATATTACTTAACCATTACCTAAGGCGTGGGAGCGTGGTGTCTCTGAAATTCAACCTTACTTGTCTTAGGTACTAGTACTGCCATAAAAAATAAACACACTATTTTTAATAAAGCTCCGATTATATAGAAAATTACAGAACTGCGAGTCTTCCCTAACCCGGTATGTTGCGGTAATTAGTACAACTGCAACAGTAGTTAGACAAACTACCAAAGTTCAGTGAAGCATGTAAGACCTTTAATGATCAAGCACTGAACGAAGCGCGGTACGTGTTGTGCACCTTATCCGGGAAGTAAATTAACTGCATCATAACACAGCTGTATCATAACCTACTTACAAATATTAAATACTATTGACTTAAAAAGATATATTTTGAATGTTCTCATTGAGCTTATTACTTACGTCAAAAAGCATTTTCTTAGGGTATCTCAAGCACAAAGCTTTCATAGTAAGATACCTTTTAATAGATAATTAAAGAAACTTATTGGAAATTAAGCGATAACTGACGTCTGTTAGTGCGGGAGTTAAGCTATAGCACTAAGCCATCGTTCGTCACAAAACGAAACAAAACATTCCGTGTGCACTTGGAAATTCAATTATCGCAGTTTATCAACAGTTATCAATTGCATAACAGCAGCGATCACAAATCCAATTCACTACGTGTTTATGTGCGTGTGTGTATATATGTGTTTAAAACGATAAGTTTGTTTTGATACGAGAATCGCTTCGGGTTACGAGAATTTAATGGCGCCGACGACGACAGTGGATGATTAATAAATGCGCATATCTGTGAAAGGCGGGATGGAGACAATATTTACACACGCGACACAGCACAAAGCTGCCAAGATGATGATGATTTGCTTAAAATTAGCAAGTTTTCACCGATAGTCTATTTATTTAAAAAAAAAACATACCTAATGTTTTTTGAACGTTTCGTTGCCCTGTACTGAATAAAAGACAGACAAACCAACAACCACATTTTATAATATTGGGTAAAGAATGAAGTGTAATGTGACATATACATATTTCAGCAATTCATATATTACACAACTTTCTATTAATTAATTAGTTTTCACTAATAAGCCAGAAAATATCTTCTCCACTACGTCGTGCTACACTACAGTGTAAACATTCCACTTTTACGCACATAACGATCTTCTAGCGCTCCTCTCACACGGAAGCGAATTTTCAATTCAAGCGATAGCGAATCGAGAAGGTGTAAACGCGGTCGTTAGGGGAATTTCGTGTGACGCCCCGAGCGTTGGATCGAGACGCAAATCCAACAAGTTGGCGATAATCTTCTGCCTGCTCGCGACTTTGTTAATGCGATCCAGCTGATAACAACAGTACGAAGTGAACAACAATCAAGCCTTAGCTTAAAAGCCAAACTATCAACGCAAACTAGCTAACTATACTAGTTCACGGGACAAATTTTTCCTTTTTATTTATCCGTCGAACTTGTTAAACGACTACCAACAATTTCCGCTCCCGAATGGGCCGGCTCGAACCGGATAAGTACCACGACCTCACAGAAAATCGGCGTGAAGTGGAAGTATTTTTGCTTC
>DWHQ01001957.1:0-10034 GCA_018247955.1 Eurytides marcellus marcellus | reverse complement strand
GTAATGTAGGTTCGATCGTTTATTGTATAAATTGGCAATAGCTTGGCCACCATCCTTCCTAAGACCAGAGATGTGGTTTCGTAACAGAAGTAAATTCGCTTAAAAGCCTAACTAAAAAGATTTTTGAAGCGGGAATTTGATAAATGTGTTTTTTGCAAAAAACCTACTTCAGAATCGTAATAAGTATGTTATTTACATTTACAATTAATGTAATTCCTGAAGTGACAACAATCCGAAACGGTCGAAAGTATCCGCTACGGCTTAGCCGTATGAGTATAGATGACATATATTCAGAGTAACTATTAAATAAAACAACTATAAAATTTATCGCGTTTTTAATTTGTTTTTTCAAATCGTCGATAGCTGTTAAACTGGTTTAATTCATTTATTCATTAATGTCATACATTAAGACGTTAACATCTCAGTCGTTCCCGTGACTATGAACGTAAAATAAAATAAAAACGCAGTAAATCCGTAAATTAGTTTTATTTAATAATGTATAGTGTTCGCGTAAATACACGAGGCACCTCAGAGACACTATATTATATAAATGCCCGTCTCCTCTGTGAATCTCCCCGACTGTCCGTAGCCGACAATCTCTCAATTTTGAATAACATTAAAATTAAAATTTTGACACAACCCGCATGTATTCATGCGTGACCCCGCAAGACGTGGGGTCTATCCAATTCGTGGAAACTAGCATTTCCAATTCGGTGATCCGATGAAGCTTTATAGAGCCGCATAGGCTAAAAGCAGCAACGTCAGTCAAGATAAGATCTGTGAATCTATTGATTTCATTGGCGTCACTTTCTGAATTTCGGTTGTATGATTTTCCGTCAAAAAGGTTCAATCCGCTCGCGTTGAATCTCTTCGATTAAACATGCATGCGGCATCGCGTTGGGCATCCTCTATCAAATGCAATGAGAATCCTTGACAGCGATCTAGCCGTTCCCGACTTTCGATGTATGTGCATACATAAATAATCGGACGGCAAATATAGTATCGAACAGGGCCCTTTCGGAAAAAATCGATACGCCCTCAAGCAGTGATCTGAAAACTCTAGTGTATTACGGTGCATAGCGATGGACCATCTTAGGGTGATCAGGGTGGACACATGAAGCTATTGTCCTAAAAAAGAAATTGACGAATACACCCCAACCCTTTAATGCACCGAACGTAAAATTTTAATAGGCCATAGATGAATAAGCTGACTCAACTTAATCCCTATAAATCTAAATGTATAAGAAGCTGCAATGGATTAATGTATAAATCTAAAACAAACTCGATTTACTTACCGTATGGATAGCACTATTTATTTTTATCTTCATCAATTATTTAGTCTCAACGTTTATTTTTGACTTTGGTGGAAAAATGTTTGCGCTTTCAGTCCTAGTAACTGCATAAACCCTGATTGTGACACCAAACGTATGAAACAGTTGTTCTCCACGAGCCTCAACGTGAGGTTGATGCCGCTTGCACCAATCAATCGAATGAGTGTCCACGCATTGCGTCAATAGTTTAGGACTGTGACGATACGATGTGAAAGCAATCATAGGAGTATATTTCTTCGTACAGTGAGTAAGGTAATCGAAGCCTATATACACCGCCTATATACACTCTATTGCAACGCAACTTCAACATGAGCGCTGTAAATATTTTGCTTGTAAAGTGTATTTCATCGTACAATGAGTGAGGTAATCGAAGTCTATACTCTATCGCAAAACAATTAAACCATGAGCGTTGTAAATGTTTGCAGTGTATTAGCATACATCTTTCATTTAGTTCGCAAAGGAAAAATCTGGGGGTCTTTCTTCTCCACCATCAGAATATAGTATCCTTTATTTTGTTTTAATAAGCGAAAGAGGTCTTTATTTGATCGCAATTACGGTGCGCAGGGGACGCGAAGTCGGCGACTGCAAACGGAAAGGAGGACGACGCGGCCGCCGACGATCCCAAGGACGAGAGTAGGGAAGTCAAGAGCGAGGAGATAAAGGTCAGTTGTCTATTTTTATGTTTTCATCTGCTAAAGCCAAAACAGTTCCATTCTCCATGTTTACCTATAAGTGTGAAGTTTGCATTTTTATAAAGTCAAAAGACGGCACGTGCAAGTCAGGCGCCTGATTGATGGTAAGCGACGTTTCAAATTGACTTATAATAGCACAGTGTTGCACAGTGCTTTAAGCTGATCAACCATTTCAAGCTCTACGCTGCGCTCGTCATCAGAGACATAAAATGCTGTTTCTTTGTCCAGTTATTTCGTTTTACTGTAAATAATCCTTTTCTGTAAATGAAAACCCCATTCAGTATGGTTTACAATAAAATATGTGTTAAAGGCCATGTCACAATATATATAAAGTATGTTGTTTCACCTTTTTTAATATTTAATAACAAAAATAAAACGTCACTGTGACTATGCCTAAATACGTGTATTGTCTATAAAAATACTTTTTTTTTAATTAATAAACTTGTTTTATTAGTGTGACTTTAATTTTTATCACAATTGTATTTTGTTGTAATTGTTTAATTCTGTTCTGCGCTCCATTAAAGCTGTTAATTACCACTTAACCAATTAACCACATTAAAACCGAACGTCTGGGCGTGAATAAATACTCGGCTCGTCAACATAATTTGACATGTTGTGTTTCATCGTTGCTTGGTTACGGGGATTCCCTTTGTATCGTAAACGCCATCTCTCTCCCTTTTATATAATTAGACGTTTATATTCAGGGACGTATTTGGAGGTCTGGGGGCCCAAGGGCAACGAAGGACTGGAAAGCCCCTAGGTATTTTCCAAAAAAAAAGCACAATTTTTTTTCAGTCGAGTCTATTCAATAAATAATTTACTGTGAAGTCACAAGTACGTAGTACACCAAGTAAATTCGTTTAACAAACATATAAGTAAAAACTTTTTTTAAGTCTAAGATTTTTTTTCGAAGTCTATTCTGAAGGCCCTAATTCTCTTCTAAAATAAAATTAAAACGCGATAAAATCCGTAAATTTGTTTTATTTAATATTATATACTATTCGCGTAAATCAACAAATTATTACAATACTTTTATTAAACTCTGGTGACAACTACTGTTAAATTATGCGTGTTAATTATTTTTAGCCGTCTATATAAAATATGCCTATTCATGAATAAACCAAGATTGCGTATAACAGATAATAGAATTGAAACGCTTTAAAATTGCAAATATTAAGGCATTAATGAAACTAATAGCTATAAAGTTGATAAATTAAGGAATATATCAAAATTTTAAACGTGTGTTTTCTTTTTATTTTTGTGGTAAACATTTTACTAACGATTTAACCTTTTTATTTTATAGTTCAGTCTTTGAAAACTTCTTTTAAAACTGAACTGAAAAGCGGAGTGCTAACATATTATCTATTTTAAAACAAAGAAATCATTAAATGAAAGGAAAAATTACAGTAAATAATAAACGTTAAAATAGTTAAAATTTTAACCATAATTTCTTACAGATATAAAATTGTGATAAGTAAAAATAAAGCTATAAATCCTTTAAAAATATATGTAAGGTTAGAATTCCGCATAAAAATAACTACAGTTTTTAACAAGCGTATTTGGGTCGAGGTCATCTGGGTGCGGAATTGTTGAAGTGATAACTTTTTATTGGAGGGTAAACCGCTTCGTAACATAACGCGTAACGGCGGGTTCTGTCTGGCTTCAGTTGACAGTTTGACGTTATCACTTCTGTCGCGCGTCCCGCGACTTATACTTTATTTTTTATTTTAGAGAAGATTTCTAGAATTTAATAATTGTTCATTGTGATACAGAAAGTACGATTGTAATGTGATCTATATTTGAAATGTTCGTATTCATTATGTTTTTGTTCGTTGATTGATCTGAATAATCTTATATTATTATAGATTACGTTTAACTAACTCTATGATTGTATATTATGTTGTGTGTGTATAGTGAATTTTCATTTAAAATTTCATGTTTAGGAGGAGAACGGTGAGACCCATGACGATAACGACAAGGAAGATGTTAAGGAAAATGACAAGGGTGTTAAGAAATTAGCACCTAAAAAGAAACCTAAGAAAGAGGTAATTTCGTAGTATAACGATATAGAATGTATAATGCTATTAAAAAATATTAGATATACAGGTGACCCGTAAGTAGTGGACCAACGGAGAGATAGGAGGGATAGGATCATTATTTAACGTAAATACTAAACTTTATATTGTCCTACGTCTAGTAGTGTTGAAGTTTTTTTTTTTAAATTTTTATACCATCTACAAAAAAAAATCTATCTCGATAGATAGATTTTTTCGCAAGTCCGCCTGAAAAACTTATCTTTATACTTATATACTTCTCTCATAATCCAGCCTATGGCACAATAGTGGTAAAAAAGTAACTTAATATTATACTTCTTAATATTTCCGACCCAGAATAAGCTAATCCGACTTTTTAGCCAGTAGGCCAACACTGCTCACGATTATAAAATTACTAATGTTTTTTTTGTATTCAAACTAGGACACAGAAGAAGAAGATGAGGAGGAGGAGGAGGAAGAGGAAGAAGATGAGGAAGGAGACGAAGGCGATGAGGAGGAAGAGAAGAAACCGCCTAAGGAAAAGTTAGTACAACGTACAAGTAAAAAATATTAATTGAAATAAAATAAATGAAATTGAAAAAATAATTAGAGTCAAATAGAATTTAGGGATTTTGCCATTCATCTTGTACTGTGGCATAAAAGTTGCCAGGACATTAATATACCACCGACGACGGGAGAAGTATGTAAAGTAGAAGTTGAACTTCTTAACTTGTAACACGAATATGGAAATGTTCCGTAGGTCCACAAAAACATTAATAATTTTCCTAGCAAGTATATCTATTGCCAAATTATTTTTTTTAAAAGGACGTTTATGTGCTAAACGTTCATTTATTATACAGTAAATGATTTCATTGAAGATAGCACACCTTGTGAATTATGTGATCGCCTCCAGGCTATTTCAAGATCCAAATAATAAAATTGTCAACATAATTATTTTAAAAAAATGAGAGAGTTGAAGTCCCCCTGAGTTTCTTTCGCCTGTTCTTCTCGGGACTAGGCATTTTTTTCTGAACAGGTAGTAGAATCATAAGACATCAAAAAGAATTTGTAAACCAATCCAATTATGAATAAATTAATTGCGACTCTGACTAACTAAGTAACGTTAACTCCGGCATTTCCGGACCGATACGACTTAGGACTTCCTTCAAGAAGAGAGTCTATTCCCCAACTGAGAGACTGGCAACGCATTTACATTTTGATGTTGCGAATAGTCGTGAACAGTGCTGATGAGACATTTGGTCGTTTGTTTCTTCCCAATAAAAAACACAAACTTCCACAAGCTAAATAAAACAAAAATTAATAATAACAGTATTCAAAAAGTTTCCTTGTCCAAAAAAAAATCAATACATTAAAACTCAGAGTTGAATTGAATTGTGGTGGAATTTTATCACTGTGTAGCCCCAAATAAATAATTATTATTTGGGTGGGTAATGTAGTTTATTCCACAATTTAACAGAATAAAGAAACCAGCGAAGAAGCCCAAAGAAGGAGACGAAGAGGGCGATGACGAGGAGGGTGATGAGGAAGAAGGGGAAGAAGAAGAGGAGGAAGAGGAGGAGGAGGAGGAAGCCCCGAAACCTAAACCTAAAAAAGAGGTAGGCATTATATTGTCCAGTCTTGTACTAAATAGACGCTATTTTGTTTTCTAGAAAAATTATTCTCTTCTAAAAAACTACTAGAAAAATTGTAAAAACTATTGGGTTAATTGGTGATTTGACTTCACGTCTAGCTAGAAATTGATTAGATTTAAATGTATTAGGGTAAGTCGGCGAAAGATTTCGCAGACAGTTTGTTACTATTTGTGATAATCAAAAGCTTGAAATTCTTAAAGTTTTATTTTTTATATCATCAACTATTGGCACATCGGATTGACTCTTACATTAGGCAAATACTATATTCTTAGACATACGCGTCTTGGGACTGCCGAGATTGGTGAATATACTGTTTAAATTAACGAATCATATCAACATAAGCGCCAAAATGTTCACGCCTGCGTTTTTTTTTGCACAACTTTGATTCGACTGCTGTGGCAATTTACCTCACAACCCCCTATGTCCATGTTATCGAAAAAACGCGTATACTCTTTTAATTTTTCTTGTAGTAACATTAAAAGAGTATGTTTATTTATTTTTTAAATATGAAGTAAAAATAGACTGTACCGAAAAAATTGTCGTCCCAATGAAGTTTGTTTTTATATGTACTTTTTCGTATATGTTTAAAAAAAAGTTGTATTCTTCAGCCCACGGAACCGCCAGTGCCTTTACCGGCAGGAAAAGGCACGCCTCTCGGTCATATCAGCAACGTCGAAGTATCACTGTCGCGCTTCAAGACTCAAGATCAGAAATTGCTGCATCAATATTTATATGGGGTGAGTTAAGATGTTCCCTTTTTCAATTCCTACTACTATTATATGCCGTGGCCGTGGTAGCTCAGTGTCCGGGCGCTCGCTTTTAATTTAATACACTCGAGCAACCCGAGTTCAAATCCCCGTGCCGGCGCCAATAGATTCGTTGATTTGGTATTAACAATTTTAAGTGCTTACCTCTAGGGATGTGAGATTAAAAAAAATAATCGATTATTTACAAATCGAGTTTTCTTTATTAAATTTAATCGATTTGTCATAAATCGATTGAAATATAAAAAAAAATATTGATTTCTGTAAAAATCGATTATTTCTAATATTAAAAGAAAACCGTTGAAAAAATATGAAACTGCTTTACATACGTACATACTGATGGCGCAATTTTTTTTAATAAACTTGTTAATATAATGAATTTCGAGTTTTTTTTAACTGTCACATAGATAGCGCTAAAAATCTATTTAAACGTGTAATTTACATAATCGATTTACTAAAAACCGATTGATATTATCATGGTAATCGATTAACATGAAAATCGATTATTTTTTAACATCCCTACTTATCTCGTGTTCAACGGTGAAGAAAAACATCGTGAGAAAACCTGCATATTTTAGAAATTTAAAAAAAACAGTCCGCCAATTCCTACTGGAGCCGCGTGACGGTCTTTGCCCTTATACCCTCTGTATAGAGGAGGCCTGTGCCCAGCAGTTGGACATATATAGGCTGTTACTACTAATACTCTCCTTTATATAAGATGTATACAGGTTTAAATATGCAATCGTTATAAAATGCTTTTTGTTTATCCACTCAAGTTCAAATAAACTTTTTTAAACTTCTAGTGGATGACACTTGACGTTAATACAGATTTTTTTTTCAATATTAATTCGTTGATTAAATTAATTAACTTAGATTTGTATGAGATAAAAAAAGTTCTGTTTTTTACCTCGAATATATTGTAGGAAGCGTAGTATTTAAGATATTACTACCCATGTGATCAAAAGATTCTATTTTAATTTTGATAATGGTAATAAAAGCACTACTTTTATATTGCCTTGTGGGCGTGGCGGTTTTTTAATACATTATTGACTATGTGACGTTAAGTTACTATCGTCGCATATAACTTGTTTTAATTCAACATTTAACACAACTTTTGTTTGTCATGGACAGTTAATGTAAGCATTAGAAATTTTATTTTATGTAGTTGTATAACAATGTAAAGTAGTTAATAAGTGATTAATATAATGCAGTAAAAAAAAATAATATATAAACTGTAACTATACCATTATGGGACGAATTGTGCTTTTTATTCCGTAAAAATGTAAAAAATGCAAAAAAAAAAAAATACACAATACCAACATTGACACAAGCAAAGTTGCGGAAGAAATTTTGTAATAAAATTTAAAATGTCTTTAATAAACGGTCACGTATGATGTGTAACTCAATGAAATATTTTTTGCAGCAATTGTGCTTGGACCGAAATGTAAAACGTAACATCAAAAAGTTCAAAGGCTACGAGTGGGCGATAGGGTCTACGGAGTACAAGGCCAAGCTGGAAGAGACCTCTAAAATGGAGCCCAAACAACTGCGCACCATGTGCGAAATGCTCGATTTGGACAAGAAAGGTTTGTTACGATAGTTGTAAAAAAAGCTTACGTTTTAAGTTTGTAACTGGATGTCATATTGGAAACATTCATATTAGACTTATTTTCTCTAGGCATGACCAACAGCAAAAGTAATATACAGGTGTCCCAAAACTCAACGATAGTCTGGTACCCGGCGAGAGGCCTTGTCATACCAGTTATGAAAAAAATAAGAAAAAATTCCATGTCACTTAGTTAATTGATAATAGATTTATTGATAATTTATTGATTATTTATAATTTTTTCAAAAAAGTTGAAAACCGCCACCCTTGGTCGCATTTTTAAGTATTGTGATCACAAATTTCACAATTATGCAGTGATTTTTTAAATTATGTTTTCTAAAATAACGGTGCTATTCATCGCAACCATAAATCATAGTAATAAACATTGTTAATTTAGTAAAATAAATTAAGTTTTGTCAAAAATGTTGTCTGTTAAATTTGACACTTCATTTTGGAAAAAACAGTAGTACACTACCCTTGGCAAGTTATTACAAATAATGGTCCATTTAGTCAAGATTTCAAAATGGCGCAACACTTGCCACTTTACTTGTCATTAAAAATGTTATTTCTTATTTTTTTGCAAATGGAATGGTCATTTAAAAAAAAATATATTTTTTTTTGTATTAAAAGATCGGCGTCTCAATTGTATGTATCTCCCGTAATCGTGTGACTTTCGTATTAACGTCTTTAGCTTGTGTCACCTTGGACTTGATACTGCATCCACACTGACGACTTTGGATTTGCTTTTCTGGACTTTGTGCTGTGCAAACTGTGTGTGAACAACATGCCGTATAGTACAGCGGAAGAATATGCAAATATGCATCTTATCTACGGTGAATGCAGTTGTAATGCCTCTGCCGCAGTCAGATTATATCGCGAGAGGTACCCGAATGTGGAGCCTCACCCAGATTATCGCGTCTTCCAAAATGTGCACGCGTCATACTCGGAAGAACGATTGCCCAGTGCTCGTATGTTAGGTGGGAGACCTTGTGGAGACTACGACGACATAGTATTCAATGAAATTGAAAATGACCCCAGCACTTCAATACGTGCGATTGAAATACCAACAGGGGTGCCGAAAAGTAACGCTCATCGAATTTTATAACGATACAAATTTCATCCATATATTTTTACCTAACTCCATTTTTTTAATAATGTATATATTAATAAGTTAAACACTACTAAAATGCTTGTCACCCCTCCCTCATAGGCGCCACCTTCTTTCTAATAATGTCACGATGTAAAAACAACAAGTACAAGTTTAACAATGTAACTATTTTGACGGTCAATAATAGCTCGAAATAATGCTACATAATTAATAGTTTTTATATATCTAGTTTTTGAGCTTGAAATGGATATTATGTATAGAACAAAAGCAGAGCTACAGTTACAACTCCTCTGGTCAGCTATATTGTGCACCTTGCAACCGGGTGCTTAAGACATAATTCGTGTCATCGTCATACGTATACTCTTCGTCATCATCGTCATCATCGTCATCCTATATAGAAAGTTTGACCCCCGCTGTCTTATCCTTTCGATTGTGGGACCTAATTTCGGCTTAAGATGAGCAGCGAGAGAACACTATGGAAAGAAATTAACACTGGCGTACACATATGCAATGCAGATAAAGGAACAGATGAACAGATTGAAACGTTAAATATTCCTCGTCAGGATCGTCGTCGGAGCTGGCGGCGCGGCTGGTGGGCTTCCTGCAGCAGCCCGGCGCCAACTCGCCGCACGCGCGCGGAGTCGCCCGCGCCCCCCCCTCCCACTCGGCGCAGTCGGCGCCCGGCGGACGGCCCAGGCGCTCCGCCGCCGTCAAGGTGCACAACAGAGGTGGGTCGAGCCTATTATTATTGTATCGTCTAAGGCAGTGATCCTCAACCACTGTGCCGCGGCACTTTTGTGTGCCGTGAAATTCTTAAAGTGTGCCGCCAAATTTTAGAAATGTATATA
>DWHQ01001956.1:0-10035 GCA_018247955.1 Eurytides marcellus marcellus | reverse complement strand
TTTATAAACAATCCATGTGTAAACATTAGCTGTCTCCCCAATTTTATAGATATCATCACCATTTTACGAGAAATAGCAGTGATATATGGTAAAATTTCAGAGATTTTATATACTGCATTAGAACTTTCAATTATGCCTAAATGTATTGGTTTAGAATGTATAATTGCTACTATATATTTCATATAGCACAAGATGAGATCAACAATCAGCTTTATGAATAAAAGTTTAAAAGAGTTTGTAAAAACTTATTGATTCAGTTTGATTGAGGCGTCTGGTGGTGGATGACGCTGATTGTAGTTGGCTAATAGTTGTTAAGTACACTGAATTTTTTAATGTTTTCAAGTTAAAATTAGGCATTAATTTTTGTTTAGGAAGTAAAATGACTACATAAACAAGTCGTGCTTGATTCAATACACGAGCTCAAAACTACTGGCTGCGATAAACTCGCCATCTGAAGATGGGAGATTGTATATTGCTATTACCAGTAATGATACTGGCTACATTACCCTTCATACCGGAACACTAATTCTAGCTTATTAATTCTTGTTGGAAGAATAACCGACAATCCACCAACTCAGGCGGACGCCGCATAGATTCAGGCACTATGAAGTAACACTAAAGTAGATAATTACAATACAAACATACCAGATATACATAATATACAACTAATTTTCAAGTTAAACGAAACTCCGGGTTTTCTCAAAAGTAAAGAGTTTTATTTAATTTTACGAGTTCAATTTGTAGCTAAGATCTGTGGCCATATCGAGACGAAGAAGTCAAATTGTCACTCCGAATGTGCCTTACTAAATTCGTCGCGTAATCTTCATCATGAATTTCAATAGTACGCTTAATGTACCCCGAAAGTCTATAAAAAAGTTTGTCTTTTGCCGTAGGTTTTTTATAACGCGAGCTCCGTTCGGTTGCGCGGATTCCACAAAGCGGCGAGACAGATGTCCGACTCCTATATCAGTTCCAAAGCCTCCTTAAGACTGTCGGATAAAAAGTTTACCGTCCCATTCACGTCGCAGCACCTTACGTAACAAGCACTATTGTATAGACAATGCCGGTATTAATGCGACGCGAGATCACTTCAATGGAATAATCCACTTAGGGGCATGTCGACGCTTTTTGTCAAAATACGACAATACGCCTCATTGGATGTTAAAAAAACGCCGCGGGATACCTTCTGTGTGCAAACAGAGTCAGCTTTGGGTAGCCGTTGCGTGGATCGTAGATTGCTCAGACAGATGGCGTTGATGATCTGAACGATCGCGATTTTTTTACTATATAATATGCTCGTGATACGGCGGTAAAAAACTTCGTAACATCACAAAGGTTACTTAAACCCTTACCTCTTTTTTATTGCTTAAACCTTTGCCTTTTTAAATGAAACCAATAGTTTGGTTTGTTCTTGTCTTTTGGGATGTGGGAGAGTCTGTTACGTCGTAATATTAAATAATTTAAAATTGAAACTGATGTGATTAAAAGTATAGTGTTGCAATTGCACTTAATTCTTAAGTTTTAATTTTTTTGTAACGCAATTTCTGTTATTTGGGATGTCACACGCATTTTATTGAAGCGATGTACAATATAAAGTGAACTATAGAAACTAATATAAATAACATACCGTAAACTACTAAATTAATGCGATAATGAAGAAACTAATAGAAGTAACATACCATATACTACAATAACGTATTAAACTAATGCGAATCTTGAACATATTGTGTGACTCTCCATAAAATGTGTCAGGGAAAGTTTGTTTTAAGAAATTAATAGTGATAAGTGATGAGCCGGGTGCCTGATAGTAAGTAACATGCTTGTTCATGACAGCGTAGTGCTATTTAGTGTATTGTATTGCCTTCCTTTGCAATGATAAAACCATCATCTAGGGATATCAGATGGTATGTATGTATGTCACAAGATCTTCCTAATTAGAAATTAGTAATTAAAAAATCAGGAAATGAACTAAAAGTTAACTGGCAACACCGAAGCAAGATTATTTGACGCCAAGGTGGATTCAGCATAAAAATCCTATCACTAGGTAAATGAAATCACTATCTCCGAGAGTTTATCAACGTTTATGGGTTGCGGTGAGCATATAACATCTTGTGTTATCATGGATTAGGGGGTAAACGAGCAAAGTGTATCTTGTATTCTCATGGCATGGGATCATCTCCTCTCATGGACATCTGCATTAAGGGACTCACAAATGCGTTAACGGCCTTTTTAGGGGATAGGTTCTCTTCTTGAATTTCCCTGTGTCGTATCGAAAATATCCTTGGCGCCGACTGACGTGTTGTTATTTACTCTGCTTCTTTATAATCAACACCCGTTACGTAAATTTTGATTTTGATTAATTTTTAGTTATTTTTTTTAACTTGACATAGATATAACAAACATAGTTTTCCGCTAACATAACAAAATCTATATCAAACAGTTGCTGCGTGAAACAGAGAAACACATTCAGATTTATAACATTAGTAAGGATTCTTTGAAGGGCATTTTTTTAATTTAAATTACTCATTAGTTCTGTTTGTTTAAAGTCGAGGAATATATGGATCGTTGCATTTTTTTTCTATCAACGGTTTTTTATTCGGTTACTGGAAATTAGGTCGTTCACATTAATGATACAATTGTAGTAACCAGCAAAACGCTTTGAATGAAACGATAAACCAATTTTCTACGTTAATACCTAATTTAATCAATAATCCGCAACATTTATTGTGACGGCTGAGTAGGCGGATACTAATTTCATATAAATTTCGGCGCCCAAATAATCCTACAGACACTTCACTTTATAATTACCATCTTACGACCCCATTTAAAGACGAGATAAGGACTTAATTAGCGTTAAATTCGTGTAACTACCAAAGGGGATGTTAATGTGAGTCTTAAAGATTCATTAATGACATCGGCTTCATAGTTATTATTCGATTTATTTAAATGCTACGCGTCGTCACAGTCTCCCACAGCTATGTTTACGAACGTGTGTCGGCTCGTATTTTTTGTATATATAAACATATCGTGCATAGCAACGAATGTACGGGGCATTCATACCGGGTCACCCAAGCTAATCCCCACGGCTGGTCACGGCTGGTCACAGCTGGATTGAATGTCAGCCAGCGATAGAAACACTATGGGCCCTCGCGTCGCCAAAGGCCTATGACCACAGCCCATATCCTTTCAATGGCACAATAGTTTTTGTCGCCGACGCAGCTCACGGCTCTCTGACTTTAATATCTTGTTAGTTTGATTTATGCGTTTGAATAGTTAAGATGTGTCGCAGGGCTGCCGCTTCATAATACCCTCAGATATTGACGGCATGCATAATTATTTATCACGATAAAAGTCTATTTATTTTTCAGTAAATTATAAGTACATGTTATTTACAACTTGTGTTAACTTACTGCCTTGTGTTTGTGTCGAATTGATATCACAATTAATAAAACAAATATCAAAATATTAATATGTTTATGTGTTTATGATGAAAAAACGTTAGTTCTGATTGTAAGATGGATATTAGACGTCTTGTTCCTTATTAGAATAAAAGCTTAAACTATCTTGTTATATTTTTTATTGTTCTATTTGCTTATTTCACCTACATATATTTGCAACACGACTCGGGTTGATTGGAGACAGAGATTGAATTTAACTTAGTAAGTTATACGGCTTTGTAATCAAGTATAAATAAAACTGGCTTTAATTAAATTATCTACAAATCGACATTTATGATAACAAATTACAAAACTGCTGAGCTATTTAAAGCGAGCTATATCACAATGACAAATTAGCTTAAATAATAATTATTACTTCGTATTTTTTTCTTATTAATCAAGTATTTAACCTTTGTAATTTTAATTGAAGAAATATATTTAAAAAAGGTGATGTAATAGTTGAAAAAAAAAAACATCTGTAGCAACCCTATGCTTGTGTGACTCTTTGTTGAAAGCACGTTTTTGTCCGAAATCGAGAAATATTGTGCGAACAAAATGTTTCTTAAACATTATGAGTGAAACGATTTCACAGGTTATTATTGAACGTACGTAAATGAATTGTGGGCATTTATACTCCATTTGAGTCAAGTAGAGATGATAAATGTCGTCCTTTGCTTTTGCTAAGCGGTTTTTATTATGATGAAAGTTTTTCGAGATTTCTCAAAATTAAATTGTCAAAATCGTAACCAACGGAGCAGCTATCGTGGGTGAATTTGCGGGAATTGGTCAATGGTTTAAAGGATCGATTGCAAAGTTTTGGTCACATGTTCAAGTTTAAGAATCGAATGTAGGTGTGTATATCCGACCAATATTTCGTCATTGGATGTTTATATGATAGTAAACTATCATATTTTATGTTCGGTTTATGATGATAAAATTAGATTACAATGCTTGCCTTGTTTAGATCAGACGATTCAAATGTTTGTTCAGTATTGTTGTTGATTTGTCTTAAAGCAACTTTTCTCTTTTTTTTTTCTTTTTTCCAATTCTTCTTTTCTCCAATTAAGGTAAGAGTAACTGCTAGGATTTAACCGACTATTATATTTAATATTATTTTTGTGAAATTATCGAAAAGGGATGTCATAATATGTATTAAACTCCGCATCTTAAAATTTCTTAAAGACCTATTTCTCAAATTATTATTACGTCAAGAGCTAACAACAATAACTTATTTAAAAGTAAAACAATAACAAATTATAAGAAACCACTATAAATAAGCGCAATAAAAATAGAGTCAGGCAATGAGAGGAGCAAAGAGAGCAAAAACAAATTTCCATCCAAACATCAGCCGCCGAGTAAATCCGGCATGATCTTACGCTACGAATAACGTAGCGGCTTTATGTCGTGGAATATCACTTTTGCGAGTTTACCCAATAAGGGCAGCCTGCGATCCGTTGAGTAAACAAAAAAAAGAACAACGCAACGGAAGGTCTGCGTGGCCCGCGAGACGACGTAACGAGTAAATCACGGGTAAGCCCCAATACGCGGCGCGCCGCCCGACTCCACTCGCTTAAGCCCCGTAACCCCTTAAAGTTCACCTTCCGATATCCCCAATAAAGGCGACGTGTGCTTTATCGCTCCTTTTAGGGTTCTGTTGTGAAACGCCAGACGTAATTTGTCGTTTTCTCCTCTGTATTTTGCACTGATATCGTGTGGCTTGTATATAATTATGAAGATTAGATTTCTTTTGCGGTTTACCTCATACGCTATCGCAACAACTTGATTGAATTTGATTTTGCATAAAACTGTAAACTGTATATGAATAAAGAAAGTTTCATAAGAATTTTATATTTGGTGAAATTTATTTGGCTATTTATTTACAGCCAATTTGCCTTTCCCTCTCTCACGGTTTTTAATCTAATTAGGGATAAATGTACCTTAAGAAAACCTTACCGCAACCTAATTTTCATTGTTATTAGAAAGTCGAAGTTTTGTGATAACTAAATACTTCTTAATCGGCAAAAATATAAAAGAATAAATCTGAAAAAACTTAGAATATGTAGTCGGTGCAAAGATATTTAATTAAAACTCACGTTCCACCCGCCGGTATAACAAATGCTAGGTAAGTCTATTTGTTTCATATATTTTTGTCATTAAAAAGATATTATATTGCTGATAAAGAAAAATATCAACATTATATGTTAAAACTAAATTTGAAAACGTATTATTTGAAGCTATTTTTATTTGACAAACACATCGACTGCACAAGAAAGTGGTTCGAGGCAAGCGCCAATAGTCTACACATAGCGCCGTTTTTAACTGTGGAGAAACGAAGCGAAACCGGCAACAATATAAGGGGGTCCATTCACGCACTGACCCGCGTCACCCAACTACTTTTCGGAACAGCCTTTACACAAATTGATTTTAAATGGCGATTTATTTCCGCCCCATATCGCCGATCCGATCTTCCTATGAGTTTTATGGGCGGCTTTACGTGGGGTTAAGGAAGTCTGAGTTATAAAACGTTTTATTTCTTTTTCGGGACGCGGGTGAACCGTCCCCTAATTATGTCGGATCAAACGCCACCAGGGCCTTCATTACGCTCTATGGAAGGATTTCCGAAATTAGCTCGGACGTTTGGAGCATTCCTTGGGACAAGGACAATGATTGAGAAAAAATATCAGTTTTCCATTCGTAATCGCTAACATTATGTTTAGAAATATTATGAACAGGTTAATATCTTTGTTATTTTGTTGGGTGGTTCTTCTTTTAAGCGGCAATGGTACAATGGGTATTTTATAAGTTTACTCAGTTGTTGGTACGGCGTGTGAGCTCTTTCTATCCCGGATAAATGTATACAGCTACTTTACAAAACATGTATGACTCAATTTTCAATTGAATTTTTAAATGTATTGATTTTAAGTCATGTTTAAAAATAGCTCAATATTTCCAATATATTTCATTGTACACATTATTTTGTATCGAAATATAATATTTATAAGCCCTTGATACCACATATGATCATGTTTATTCTATTTTATAATATCAACCTAGTGTATTTGCTATAGTTTGCCAGTTAACTAACTTAAGGTTGACTGTTTACGTCATTTTGATCTTCCCTAATATTAAATGAAAAGATGAGCAGTCTATCTCATAGGATAAATTATAATATATAACTGCCGTTTTCAGGACTAAGAATACACAGTTCGGAAACGAAATAATATATTTAAACTACGTTAATAATACATCTAGAAATGTTATTATTCCCTAAGGAATACTTAAAAAACTAAGCTTTCAAAGCACGTGAATGAATCGGCCCGCTTTAATCCCCTTTTTCTGCGCCAATCAAAGCCAAAGTCTATATTTTCAATAACTCATAACCTTAATAAGACCTAATGTGTAATATTGTGAAAAATATGTATCGCAATAAATTAGAGTATTGAAGTCAGGCGTCTGATTTGGAGCAGCACACTTTCTAATTATATATTAGTTAATTACTGTCTTGAAGTAATGAGTGAAATATGTTTCCCTGTGTGTTCTTAATACCGGATACATAAGATGGAACATCTCTATGCGCTGAATTTTCTCTGGAAGGACATACTTTAAACCGAAACGCAGCAATTCTTGCACATTATATTGTTGAAGTAGTTAACTGGATTCATGGAAACTAGCATTTCTACGAATTCGGTAATCTGATGAAGCTTCATAGAGCCGCATAGGCTAAAAACATCAACATCAGTCACGATAAGAAGATAACTGGTAATTGAACGGTACTTCTGTAAAAGTCCTTCCACTATAACTGCTACTAAAAGTAAAATAAACACTTTTTCTAACAGGTTAATGAGACAAATAGAATCCTGAACTGTATTAGGTAGAGACACAATGACAATTGCTGCAACGTGCATTACACCTCTTTAGTCCGAAACCTCTTTGGTCCTCTTGGTTTGGACCTTATTGGTTTGCAAGTTCCGGGTAAATCCATCTTATGGAATCAGCTTTTCTACGGGTTCGGTATCTTGATGAAGCTTCTTATAGTCTCTGGAACTGAAAGCGCAAACAGCATTCAATTAAAGTAAAAAAAATATATATATTTCATTATTCGGGCTAATTTTTTTTACTAAGAAATGCCGCGGCAGTTGATGAGGTAACCAATTAAACACTACATAGTTCGTGAATTCAAAAATATTAAACACAGTAATTGGCATATTGCATTTTTGGCTGCGAATTCAAATGGTGAAGTGGTAAAAAGTAAATGAGTTATAAATTTGAATACGGGATAACTGTTAGCGCGATATCTTTTGTCTTATTACGTACGTAACGGGTTTCAGTAATAAAAGTTCGGGCCACGGTGAAAATTTCACCCTTTTGCGAATTTGTGCAAATTACTTTATGAGCGAGCTTTCAATGACGGGCCGGGAGTTTTTTGCCAATGTCGTTTACAACTGCAACGGGATGAAGCGTCTGTTGAAAAGTCAACTTTATCCGACTCGTTTCGGAATGCAGGCTGTGTGGTGCACGAGGCTTAGTAAACAATGTAGTTTTCAAGCGGTCGGCTAATAGAAATAAATAGTAACCCTTCGGTGGCGGCCCGTTTGCCGCCGAAAGGTTTGCTTTTATTGCCTTTCTTTTGCGACTTTCTTTCACCGACTACCCTTTCATAACTGTTCGGGTTGAAAGGAATGGCGAAATCGGATGTTTTACGCCAAAACGTCCATTGTTCACTTTTTAGCAATTCGCACATTATTGGCGAAACGGTGTTTTGCAATAACCATTAACGCTTTCTAATATTTTGTTTCGCTACAACATAATAAAGGGGTGTAACTAAAAGTGCTTTATTGCGAAACTCTTCGTAATAAATATTGGAAAAAAAATGAGTTGCTTATAGTAGTGTCGTTTAACGTATACGATAAGATATATATTATAAGACTCAGGGAGATGTTCAGGTATTTCTAAAGCACGGCGCTGTAACCTAGCATAGGCTCATCCTAGTATTTTAATCCCGACAAAGACACTAACGTAAAATAAGTCCCTGTCCAAAAATCTCTCCCTCATAAAATACTGAGATCTTAAATCAGACCAGATTAGATTACTAAAATTAGATCAAGCTCTGGCTACATTTTTTTCTCTTCAAATAAATTACATATGTAACATAATCTATGATACACAACTGAGTGCATAAATAGTATGTGTGTCGAATTAGAAGTTTAATATATTACTTATAATCTCTTCCTCTTTTGGCAATAACCTTGCTCTTGATTTAGTTTATCCTACGTTCACGTTGCATCGAAAGAATGGATTGGAATGATTTTTGGCAGAGATATAACGTGGTCGGAGATATATAGGTTACTTATAATGCTGCAAAAAATAAATAAAAATCTAAAGGTTTTCATTAAAGAATATTCTTTATACAATAAATAATATAAGTTTTTGACTGTGACATTTTTGGTTTGACAAATAACGTGTTTGAGATTAATAATATAACAATGAACTTATTCGCTTATGTATTTTAAAATATTTTTTTAAGAATGACATAACATATCGCAACATTCTTTAACATAACCTATATTTCTGCCGCTGTCCTACTCGGTGGGCGCAATAGGTTGAAAGTACAAGTTTTCTCTTCATGAATATATAGATATCAGTTAATTTATATCTAACTTATGTATATTATTATATTCCTTACTTATTGCGGTACTAACCGAGGCACTGCTTTCTCATTAATACTATAAATGTGAAAGTTTACGCAGTGATTTAACCGCATTTTAATTTTATTTTGAATGGAGAACAGACTATTTAGTAATCCTAAATGCTGTGAAGTTTTCGAATAGTTAGGAATTAAAACTTATTACGCGAAAATTGGGTAAGAATTATTTCATTTTGTTATGTGTAGCAATGGTTTGAATACACCAAGTAAAATTAGAGAAATGAGCCGTCATCAAATAAATTTGTAACGGCTCCACGCCACTGCTAGATGGCGTCAACAAGTAGAAACAATACAAAGTCGTCCTTCGCGGGTTTCGAACCCACGACCTCCGACTTGTAAAGCGCGGGGCACGCTTGTATACCAGTATATGGAGCCAACACCTCGAAAATGGTTAAAAAGCCTATTCAAAGATTGGTAAACAATTATCAATCGTCATTCAAGGAAACATTTGGGGTACCTTGAACTAGTGTAATAATAATACAAGTGTAAAAATGTAAAAATTAATAATAAGCAATGTATACTGTATTTAGATTTTTTAAATTCTACCCGTATATTAATAATATCCTGCAAGCAGTCATAGCGCTAAATTGTGGAATGTTTAATTAACAAGTAAAGAAAATATTCGCAAATATTCAGTCCATGCTATCATGCTTAATTTAATATCCCGGGATCCCACTTTCTCTTTCGAAAAGATGATCCCGTGAGATAGAACTGAAGTGAAACTATTTACTTTCTATTTAATATTCTTCAAGTGCAATTTTTTTATCAGGAAAAGTAATTTATTTCATATCATAATAGCCGTTAGCATAATACATTTTAAAACATGCTGTACTGAATTATATTCAGTTAAGAATTTCTGAATGATCTAAATCAGTGGTGGGCTAACTTTTTGGG
>DWHQ01001955.1:0-10039 GCA_018247955.1 Eurytides marcellus marcellus | reverse complement strand
ATATGTCCCACTGCTGGGAACAGGCCTCCTCTATACAGAGGGAATAAGGGCACCGACCGCCACGCGGCCCCACTGCGGATTGACGGACTTCACATATTTAAGATTTTTCTTATTGTTTCTTAAATATGCAGGTTTCCTCACGATGTTTTCCTTTACCGTTGAGCACGTGGTAAATCAGCACTTAAAACTGTTAATTATAAATTAACAAATTTATTGGTGCCGGCACCGGAATTCGAACTCGGGTTGCTCGACTATATTGAATTAAAAGCGAGCGGCTATTTTTTTGTCTACATCGATTCAATTGCGTGGAATCGATTTTTTGAAAGTATTAAAAAATGGCCTACTTAGCTCCTCTTTCGTTATTAGAAGAAAAATCGCCGAACATGTAACCGATCGCATGCACCGTCTTCTTTCCGGATCCCGTGCCGAAACTGGCACACGGCTCCGCATATGCGAAAGTCACGGTGTCATTCCGTTGCAACAATGTGGTAACACGCGAGCCGATCGCATGCTAATCGCCTGTTGACGTGTACACATGATTCTGAATCGTCGCAAATCCGCCATCGTCGCATTCAGCACTGCTGCAACACGAATACGGGCCACTGCAGTGGTGAGATCGATACTACCCCTCCGCCTGGCACCGAACGACACGAGATCAGTGCGATTTGCACCACGTACATTGCCTTTGAGATGTATTCGAAATTGCCGAAGCTGGTCCTGAATACGTTTTGTAGGCAATGTATTAATATTTTTTTTTCTTTCAACACCGACTACTTTCGCACTGCTAATGTTTCTGTAAGGATTCATTTTGTCAAACTTAGGGGAAGTTGAAAATATAGAAATTTAGACTGCATCAAATTTTCTTTTTGATTTATCATGTTATCATATAAAATATTTCACACATATAAAATTTTTATTACATGTCATAAGAAGTAGAAATCACGAACACTTAGTGTTTTATGTATTTCATTCAAAGTAGAATCGAGGCAGGGTTTTGATGGATTTTTGAATATAAGCTGATTGCTTGGGCATGTCGGCCTAAATTCTCAAATAAACTCGCCTTACAAATCAAGTTTCCATCCAATCACTGCCATTTGACGTTCTGAATGTAAATCATTATAATTAGAATACGCGTGTTTTCGTTAAAAATATTGTGTGGTTGGAACTTGTATGTAATTTAAGTTACATATAGTATAGATAGAATACTATATATCGATGAAGTATTTGATGTTTACCGAATAGTAGTCATTAGCGGTCTTGATATCTCGTTTTATTCGAACATTGCATTATTTTCCATTAGCGTACATCATTTTTATGTCTGTATTTGTTTATAACGAGTCTGGAAACTTGTAATAGGCCATCGAGGTATCGTCCCTCTCACAAACAAACTGCTTTCATGCATATCATCTAACGAGCGTGGTGAAGCAAGTTTTGTTCTTCCACGAATGCGCTGCGGAAATTCCTTAGTATAAAAACCAACGCGTTCTTGCTAAATAGCAATTTCCATTCTTGCAAACCGTAAAATAACACCGTCGCGTGGTCGCCGATTTAAATCTAAATATCTGCATAAAATTATTGTAGCGACGAAATAGTACCTAACTTTTGCCTCCATTGCTACAGTGAGTTGTGGGAGCTTATTTTTTTAATGATTTAAACGTAAAAACGTTGATTTCTTTATGGCAAAGAGATTGTATAGTTTTAATGTAAGTTTATACTGTTGTACAGGCCTTCAAACTGTGTGAAAATATATTCATTGGACGGAGGAGTTTTAATATAAAACAAAACCTGAAAGAATAAGTATCACGAATTTAAATTTCGAAAAGATCATGGCTCATGTATAAAGTGAAAAGTAAATTTCATTCAACGTACGCGCGTATTCATAATTATTAAATCACGTCATAAATCGTAACGCGAACCGAAATGATGTTAACTCGCATTAACTGCAATTCCGCGTACGCCGTTCGAATTACGTAAGCCCTAGGTATCCGGTATTACTTATTTTGTGCTCTCAATATTGCCAAAGAGATTTTACGCTGGCATTTAAGGTGTTTAATTGCACGCCTTGAGCAACACGGGGCCCGACTCGTTCCCAGTTATAACGCGTACGCTTGCTGCAGCCTGCCCACAGGTCGAGAAGACCGGAAATTTTACTAATTAACGCTCATTGTAGGCGGCAGAACTTTGAATACTGCGCTTCGGTTTTATGTAACGTTTCGGAGTTGTTGAATTGGGGCTCATATTGAATGTGAATTTGTTGTATCTCTACCGATCGCTGCTTTGTTTATTTATGGAGTTGGAGATAAACGAGCAATCGGCACATCTGATTATAAGTGATCACTGCTGCCCATGGACGTTGCCGGCCATTAAGGTGGGAATTTTTGGTAAGGGGAAGACGAGAGAAGGTGGCGTGGCACAAAACTTCCACTTTACTTGCCCGGTTCGAGCCTGTTCATTCAGAAATAGCAGGAGCTGCTGGGTGGTTCTATAATGTTATGATGATTATTTCCTCGGCTTCGAGAGTTCCAAAACGTCGAAATTTATCATATCCATGGGTTCGATATCTTGACGAAGCGCTATTGACTCTCATAGACTATAAGCGTTAACATCATTCCATATAAGACATGAAACTCAACGAAAATCAACTGTATACGTTTTGTTGGGCGTGAGGAGTGACTATGATAACAACTTCTTCTACGTGTCGACCAGCTCGACCGGGGAATCAGGCTTGATTTTTATTGCTGAATATAGTGATACCATTTTCGGGTTGACTGGGAGAGAATGCCTAATGGCATTAAGTCCGCCCTTCGTAATTCCAATGCTTTTTTGGTTCTTGCCATATATTGCGACGAGCGCAGTGCACAGCCTATTAGGATATTTGAACTGTTTAATTATTTCAAAACACTGCGCTGTTATGGGGAAGTGTATCCCTTTTCTTACACCCTGACTAGTCCTTAAGTTTCATGAAATAATAAAAGGATTTTTTTAATCGTTAACGTTCCTGACCTTTTGCTGCCAAAAGTTCTTTACATTCAACTGACACACACCTGCAATCTGTGTGTCTGGTGTTCTTGGTTATCACGTGCCATCATGTGAACCGTTGGCTCTTTTTTCTACATCCTAAATGTTATAAATCTCAAAGGGTTTTTGTTGATCTGTCCTTTTATGCAATAGATCGGTATGGTTTTTGATATAATAGAAATTTAAGCTGTTTTTTATGCGGGGAATTTATAAAAAAAGCGAGGGAATTATCCGAAACACAAAATCACGTGAGCAAAGCCGCCAGGCAAGTACTAGTTTTTTAAATAAAAAAAGAAAATGGATTGTTGCCGCGTTATATTGCTTTGCGACGGCGAATACCTCGTAAGAATCTGCCCTCTAGCCTTAAAATGCGGCTGTGTTATTTCCGTAAACACATCATTTATTTACATATGCGCTCGAACGAGTTGCCAGATATGAATGTAGTTTCTTAGGACTGAATAATAACGATGGCTATGTGCCTTCTAATAAGAGGCGTATTACGGTCGGTTAAAGCTATCGGCGTTTTAGGACCACAAACCGCAAGGCAATATAAAAATGTTTTTTTTTTTTTTTTTTTTTAATAAGTGAAGAGACCAAGTCATGCCTGATGTGTAAGCTTGCGTTTAGGAATAAAGTGCTACAGAGTATTTTAAACTGCTCGGCTAGAACGCTACACCTGTGGTGGTATATATTTATGACAAATAATTAGACTGACTTGACTTTAACATGTTCTTGGCGGTAGAATAACTGACGATCCGCGGACTCTAGAAATGAGTCCTATCACTTAAATCGTCAATGCAATTTTTTTTAAATTCTACTTCGCTTACTAATTGTCTAGTTGTTTATTATACTCATTATCTTCTTATTAGGTAGCTTCGTATATAGCAGAATATATACGAGTATATCCAGCATAAATACTTTTTACGAATGTTTTATGCTTAATTATAGAGCGCAGCCAAGATTTTAAAGGTAAAATAAAAAAAAAGAAACTTGTATTAAAAAAACCGCGAATTTAAAAGCAAGCCTGTATCCGAGACCTTGGATTCGGTAAAGTATTCGAAACGTCACTACTTGAAATCCAAGCGAAATGAAATGAGAAAAATCTGTGAAGCGGCTTCATCTTATAAATAGTTTTGTAATTATCTTTCGGAAGTCCATTTAATGTCAGCTCTCGGACGGTATATCGTTATTATGTTACTTTTATATTGAAACCGGCAAACCTGAGTTTTAATCTCGGCGGTAAATTTAATGTGAAATTATCCTTTTCCTATATTCATTCACGTTGTTTATGTACGTTTATGTCTTCTCTATACCAACAAAGAGTGACTACTGTCAGTTGTTGAAAACAAGCTTTGCTGATTTATTTTCGTTTTTGTTGCCGATTTGTTTCCATTAACCTCACTAGTATTAAACAGATTAATGGAGAATTAAAAATTCTTTTATATTCTTTATTTTTTTCATTGATTATCTCGAGTCGACGTACCAAATTTCAATATATAAAGGAATTTATCGTATAAAGGAAGCCGATGGTTTTTATTTCTTTCTGATCTTGCGGCGGAAGCGTGTGTTTAGCAATAATGTATGTAACAGATTGACATTATGATAAATATCCATCTATACTTTTCTACCGCATCGTCCACAGATTAAGCGTTTTCAGAATCGAAAGTGTTTAGATTTAAAGCGAGATAATTTGTTCATTCAGTTTGCTTCTTTACGAATCGTTTGATGAGCATTCACTTAAATTTAGAATTCACATGTTGTATAACAATTATTTCAAATTTATTTATTTAATTTATAATTTTTTTTCTTTCGTTATCTGTTAATTTATTATTTCGTTATCTGTGGTTAAACTTTCATAATTTGAATTTCTTTGTAGTTTATATTTTTTACGTTTATAATACGCTGACCCTATTGTAATACTGATAATATTATTTTGCGTTGCAAGGATATTTACCATACACGGACTTCACATCTGTGACTTCACACGCTTATCTGTAGGATATACAAATATTTGCACTGGGTGACAATTCGACGGCGACCGGCGGCATTTTCATTAGTTTCATAACTATTTAATCATGGCATGGTTTAGCGAATCTTTTTTCGGAATTCGTTATAAAAAGGAATTAAATACATTGCAACCATAGCAACTTGCACCTTTAACAAAAGTAATGATAGAAGTTTTTAGTAAAAAAAAAACCTTTATAAAGACAATTTTAGAAATCGACTGTCTTTTCGTTTTTCTTTAATTATTTTTTTAGCGGGAATAAATCTCGCTACGGATGAAAGTTTACATAAAATATGTACAAAATCATTATTTTATATTTCTTATTACATTATGCGCATATATATTATACAAAATGCGCAATATGCAGTCTCCATATTTTAAGTTATGAATTCAAGTTAAACCAGGCGGCGTTAAATCAACGTTACATAATCTATGATTTGAAAAATTATAGTACGCGGAGCTACATCGGAACGGATGTGAAATTGCGTCAGACGGTTTACGTCTTGGATGCCTAGACTGTATATTTTTATCTTAATTAAGCTCTAATATAGGTGTGCAGTTTTCTAGGAACGAAGCGGTCGGCTCGCTGCTATTAGACAGTATCGCTTCTGCGAATATGTTGTGTTTTTATTTTTAATTTTACACTCGCGGCTATCCTGCCATGTATGTCTCGATAAAACCTTTTTACACACGCGAGATGAGCGCGTTGAACGTCGAACTTGTCCGAGTCTTTATCATCAATAAGCAATCTGTTTCATCATCCATCCAATGTTTCGAAGGCTCCCATCATCAGCTACATGTTATATGTTAGTGGTGCATCAAACGAATATTACGGTGGTAGAGCCACGCAGCTGTTCCCGCTGCTGAATGGGCCGGTTCGAACCGGATCCACGACCTCACAGAAAAGCGGCGTAAAGTGGAAGTGTTTCCGCTTTTCGTCCGGTGTGTGAGGTGGCCGATAGCCCATCCCCCTCCTCCCCCTTTCCTCTTTCACTCCCCAAGTTACCTCTGCCTCTCCAAATGTACGACTTTACTTCACTTCGACATGTACGAATTCGATAAATATATATTGTTTCTTATATATTCAATCTGATTTTTACAAAAAACAGATTAATATTCGTCCGTATTAGACAGAAACTACTTACAAGATTAGTATTTTTTTTGTTAACTTTGGCAATAGTAGAGTCTAGGCACTTTTATAGAGCCCATCTAGGAAAGGACTACACCGTTGCCAGTTATTGGTTCGTCAAGCAGCAGTGTGTAGCACCACTGCGTTCTAGTTCAAAAGGCAATGACAGCATAATTATTAAAAATAGAGATGGATGGATCTTATATTTATTTTAAACAGCAACTGTTGAGTTTCTCGCCGGCTCTCCTCAACAGAACTGCATCCCGTGCCGGTAGTAGCTCTCCCACAAATAATATGTAAAATTACGACTCGAAAGTTCTTGTAAAGGTCTATTTGAATAAATATATTTTGATTTGATTTGATTCGTGTCGCTTACCACCAGACGCACGACTTGCTGGCCTCCTCACTTTGCTTACTAAAAACAAAGCTGCTGTAGAAATATGCACAGAGAGATTTCAAGTAAAGCAAATTATTTTATAAGAGTTGCTTGTAATAAGTTGACATGAGTTAATTGTTATGTAGTCAATTCTAGACCCTCATTTTTACGAGAAGGAGAGACGAGAATTGCAAACGAATCGATGTGGTTACCGCCGCTCCGGGATATCAACTTCAAATACATAGTTACATACAAACACAGACAAAGTGGAAAAATAATAATCACTAATATCCCTGTCTTTATTTTCATTTTAAAAATGTACCTTTCATTTAACTTATATTAATTAAGGTACATGTACATTTTTTTCATTATATATTAGTGAGCCTGCCTCTTTCGTACGGTAGGCAATAATTGATCCAGCGAAGACATGATGGCATTTGCATATCGCTATTATTTATATCCTTATACCAAACAAGTTATTGCGATGAATGGCCATTTGGTATCCTTTACTGAATGTGTGGAAAATAACACGAAACGAAGCATATGCGTACTAATTTCACTCACTAATAAAAAAGATTATCATGAGTCATTAGACAAAGGGGAGTTTTGTACCGATAATTCGCTCGGTCTTTTGATATGGTTTTTATTATACGTGGGCATGGTTTTCTTTGTCTCCAAACTGTTCTCGTGTATACTTTATACGCTTATAAATAAGTATTTATAATATATTTAATGGAAGGGTGTGGTGATTAAATATTATACTATAAATCAATTTTATACCACATATGTTATTTCACGTATCGTATATTTTTTCATGAGATAAATATGACACAAAACTGTCAGCTCTACACACCCTTTCGATGCATTGATACAATGAACCGAATTTTTTTTCCGAGGTTGAATTGTTTCAAACTGTAGAAGAAAATACTACCCCGTGTCATAGACATTTTTATTGTCATAATCATTTGTTTTCACTTGTAAGATACAATATACAATTCCATATTTAATTTATTTTTCCCATTTGTACTTCTGATTGCTGTGTAACTTTTTTTAATTTTATTTATCCTTTAAACATTATCTATTATATTCCATTGTTTGTTCTTCTATCATATATAATAAAAAATAATGGTGGAAATGGCGTCTGTATTCTATACGTAAAAACTTGGAAAGGAAGAGATTATTATTTTTATTCCGTCTTATTATTATTACTGATAAACTGCTGTAGTAACCTCTCGATAAATGGTGAACCCTGTAAAGTGTTCGAAACGCAATGAAATCTGTAAAATTATTTAATTTTTAAGTTTTAGTAGTAAACGAGTTAGAGAATTGCTGACTTCGCATGGGGTAGTACCACACTGCATTGCCAGTTATTCTAAGCCAAACCGTAATGTGGCATAGAGTAATTACTAGGCATAGAGATATTACATCCTAAATCTGTTCTGTCTCTACAGTGTGTTATTGTAACACTGTATTGTAATAGACAAGTTATTATTTTTATTACCATTTGATTGATGATGAGGTGGTACAGCCAAGCGGCAGCTTCCGCTGCTGCTGAATGGAGCGGCTCGATTTCCAGCCTCTCCCTTCGTTTTCTTGTCTCTCCCATCCACTTTCCTCCCACTCCCTTTCCAAAAATTCCCACTTTGAAGGCAGGCAACGCATTTGTAGAACGTTTGGCGTTAAAACTGACCATGGGCAACGGTTATCGCTTTCTATCAGATGACTCGCTTGCTCGTTTGCTCGTTTACTCCATAAAAAAATTCCAACATATTCTTACTTTCGAACAACATAGATTAAGTTTGAATAGACAGAACTTATAACAAACATTGAAATAGAACAACATAATCGCAAACCATCAAGAGAAAAAATATTTTGAAGCCAAAGACGGACAACTCCGTTTTATTAATTTGTGTAGACATTTAGAAAGTTAATTTGCTTAGATTGTTCGCGGTGGACGCGTAAAGATATTTGCCTCCAAGAAGATCATTACTTTTATTGTTATGGTGTATATATAAAAAGAAACTATGATGGGACGCGTCGGTTTTGATGGTTGGACTTTTTTACTGACTAGCGCTCGACTACAATCCTGATGGCAGTGATGTACTCATATTGGTGACAGACGCACTCTAGTTCAATAAAGTTATGGTAAAAAAAATAGTTTTCCACTCGAATTAAACTCTATATTAAAATCATTACTTACGATGGCGATTTTTTGTATTGACGTCACATAATATATTTATGGTATTTCTCTATCTTTTAAATATAATTTAAATATAACTTTTAAGAACACAAAATTAAAATTAATTGTCTTTCTAATCGCTCTCATGAAAAGCTCCAGACAGCAGAGGGCAGTACCTCTCCCGTTACTTATGATATAAACATTCGAGCTTTAGAAAAAAAAAACGATGTAATATCGATAAATAAGTGTCATTCTACAATACTTTACCGTATCACGGGTTTCACAGATAAGTAATTGCATGCCAACAATCAAACTAAGAAATTAAATATATCGATTGATTTAGCGTGAGAAAACTGCTTTGCGCGCGTCATTGCTTAGCGGTGCCACGGGTTAATCTATATTTGGGTCATATGTCTAGTTTCATGTTTCTCACAAACTCAATTAAGGCCAAAGTTTGCCTCGCAATATTTGCCGGGCAATATGTGTTCACTCGTAGCTTTATGTTAAGTCTTTTGGACGGTATTTATGTCATACTATTTTACCAAATTGGAAATTTCATAGTATTCTATTGTATACTGTTAGGTTTGTGAACAGTGCAGTTGGCTATTGGGCTTTATGAATGTAAACGAGGCCAAGCGACGACAATGCGAAACGATCAAAGCGAATCAGCGAAATGTTTCGAATTGCTACTTAGCATATGTGCGATATGTTTCTATACGTTATCTATCTTCTTACGGAGTGCTTTATTTAGCAGTAATAAGGAATAATCTAACATCAAGGACAACGACTGTAATATAAGACTTTTTAAGTGAAGTGAAGTGAAGAAACAGTTTAAAAATACTGTTATTATTGTTATGTTATTGATATTTCAAATGATTTTCTCTTCGGAATTCGAAATTCGAAATGACGGAACAAAGAACTGAATTGCCCCGGAGAATAAAGGAAATATACGCTTGCATTCAAATATTCGATGAAGGAAGAAAAGGAATAACATTTTAAGTCTGTAAAACGTAAGAAAAAAGCTTCTTTGCTTTTTTATTTTTACATCAAGTGTCACAGATAATTTTTATTGGTTCATAATTAAGAATTCAGTTATATTAACTAGCTTTATTTTTTTACTTTTACACATTAAAATATCAAAAAAAAAAAATATACAATGACAAGTTAATAGGCTTTCTTATCACGCACACATAGACAACATGAACAATTGTTTATTTATAGGTAAAAAACTGCATCCATCATTGTCATCATCATGATGGATGCAGTTTTTTTTGTTAACGTATCTTTATAACATTATTAATCTAATGAACTAATGAGAATAATGGATTAATG
>DWHQ01001954.1:0-10039 GCA_018247955.1 Eurytides marcellus marcellus | reverse complement strand
TTTATTAAATTTATTAACCGACTTCATATAAATCCTATTTGTGATATACCGTTTACAACAAAAATACGCATAATTAGGGAGAACTCAAAAACTACTCGTCAAATCTCACTAAAATTTATATGAGACCATACGACAAGCACCAGCTTTCAAATATAATAAGAATCACCAAAATCGGTACACCAAGTAAAAAGTTATGAGGTAACACACATTAAAACATACACTCAAATTTAGCACCTTCTCCTTTTTTGAAGTCGGTTAAAACTGGTTTTTACATATACAAGCTGTCTGCAATTATTTATTGAAATTGTGCTGTTATATCAAAATTGACTCACCTGAAATTTCTGTGAATGTTTTTAATATTTTATGTTTGTGCTTAAAATTTTATGTGTTATGTTTTGTAGCAGTTATCTTAATATATTTTTTATATTTTTGATTTGAATAAATAGAAATATATTTAATAGGTGTAAATGTCTTTATAGGTGGAGATATCTTATTTTAAGCTAGCCTTGCATAGGTATAACAGAGAAATATGAATTTAACAAAATTATAAATAGACTAGAGGAGTACAAAATTGATAATTTGGGTAGCCATAAAAATTGCATTTAACCGGAGTTTGACAGTTTTGGTAGTGTTATCTTTAATGTGGTGGAGTCAGGAACATAATAGATAACACATTACTAAATAGCAACAGATATCAAAATGATGTTATGGTTCATGATATACTATTTTGCACTTGATGAATAAAAATATTAATTAAATAATAGATTGTAGGAAGGAAGAAAATTAGTAGAAAAGAAATGTCATTAAGGTGTAACTTTATTGTATACCTACAGTATTATCACATAGACATTGCATTAATCATCCAACAAGATGTTAAGGAAGGCCTTATGATAATGATGATTACATACTCCCAATTGATATCAGCCACAGCTGTTAATCTACACGAGATGAGTCAATTGCAAGGGATATATTATAGTGCACAAGGATTTGTGAAGACACGGGTGCATTCACTCTTCCTTTACTATCAGCCCAATGGGAAGGATACCTAATACGACCGGTAAGAAATTAGGCACGAAGAGTATTAAACGACCCTCTAAATAATGACTCCTCGAAGCCACTGTTAGATGGACTTTTTACATGGCCATCCGACTGAACATCTTACTTTTTAGGTGATCAGGTGTTCAGCCTGTAATTCCCTAACCTAACTAAGAAGCAACAAGAAAAATTCATTGTCTTCTGTGTGATTTGAACCCACCCCCACCGATTTGTAAACTGTGGCCCTATACCACTATGACATAGAGTTAAATAGTTATGTTTACATTGAATGGACATGGTGCTAGCAGAGGCACCATACAATTGAGACATTGACTTTATCAATTGTTCACTTCTAGTATTAAATACAAAACTTACTCATCCTCGTCATCGCTTGCCGGTCTCTTTTTGTTCACTTTTGTCTTTTTTTCCTTCATCGGTGCAATAGGTTTGTCGGGTTTCATAGAAACCTTGGCAATCGCAGCTCTAGCCAACATCTTATTCTGTGAATTTTGCTTCTCGGCCAAAGCTTGTTGGTACAGTTGCCACTCTTCGGCTGACACCTCCGCAGTCCCTGAAATGCATATAGTTAAAGTAATGAAATAGTGCGGAGGTAATTTTACGGTGGTAGAGCCACGCAGCTGCTCCCGTTGCTGAATGAGCCGGCTCGAACCGGATAAATACCACGACCTCACAGAAAATCGGCGTAAAGTGGTAGTGTTTTGATTCCGCGTTTCGTACGGTAAGTGGTCGGTGGCCCGACCACCTCAATCCCTCTCTCGCTCCCCTCTCTGCTCCTACCTCCATTCGCTCCCGTCCTTTTTAAATTGTCTATAACGTTCCAAGAATGTTATGATTTTAGAAAAGGTGTTTAAATGTTTAGAATGGTTTTTGAACCACAACGTATAAACGTAAAGACATCTTACGATGTGATGACAATGTTTATGTTTGCCATGTTTTCGCCCTTTTTGTAGTTTATTTACCAGTACTACAGACTTGTGACTAAAAACAGCTCGATTATTTATGGGAAATAATTTGGTAGACACAAGCACTGCGCGTTTCCGTATTTTTTGTTATTATATTATTAAAACTATAATATTAAAGTAAGCGCAGATTATTTTCGATTCATCTAAAAGTTTATATCTAATATGTTGATTAATGGACATAAATGACTAGCAATTTTCGTATTCTACATTTTGGGGTCGACTGAGATAGCTAAAAATAGACACATCACTGTCTATATTGGTTGGATCAATAAAATATTTAGACTCTGTAGAGGCAATGGGCAAGTGATAGAAAACATCACTTAAACCAAATTTTGCAAGAGAATATTAAACCGACTCAACAAGCTATTCTTGTAGATATAGTAATTTGTACATTACGTTTTTGTATATTAATAGGAAGTTAATAGAGTTTAAGGTTTAATAAAAGTGCCATACAACAACTTAACAATTTTTGATATTAATTTTTTTTTCTTATTTTATTTCATAATGGTGCATGGGTAAACAATAACATAAGAATATTTTAGATGCATGGAATACTAATGTCTAACATATATCTTGAATACATGTACGAGTATAGATATATTACATAAATTAAGAACAACACATTGCTGTGAAACAATTCTTGATTTTTTTAAATAAAAGATTTAAGATAATTGCAAATAATTTTTTTTACTTAACCATGACTACGAGAACTTTGTATCAAAATGGGTTGATAAACTTGTACGGGTTTCATTGTAGCTTACGCGTAATGCAATAAAAAATTATTTATTTGCGAAGTACGAACTTATAATTAAATATAATCTGTTGAAGGGACGCAGCAGTTTTTATTTACAACCTTTCATACATTGAAGATAATCAATGAGTTCAATTAGATAATTTATTCAAAATTTGTGACGTGTTATTATACCATAAGTTAAACGAGATGTATGTACAAGGTGGGTGTAAAATTACTCGCTTCGATTGACTGATTTTGTATTAGTAGCAGTATTATCGGGAAAGTTGCCTTATATTAATCGATTTGAAGTTTATAACAATTGCTCTATAATTGAATACAATGACATCAACGCTATCTAATATGTAATTATGTGTATCTGATATACACGCACATATGCTTTTCTGTTTTATAGAAAAAAGGTTTACTTTGAGACTTAGTGATTTTAAGACAATTACATAAAATTTTTGTTCAATGCTTTATTCTTGGTAGACTTGCTGATTTGGGAGGTACTAGTTATCACATATGATACATTTGCAATTAAAAACCCAGCTAGACATTCTTGAAGTTAAAAACTTTGGGAATAACTTAGAATAGTCTATGTTATTACGAAGCTCACATAAAAAAATTTAATATTTGTGGTTAAGTTTAAAGTAGCATCTTTAAATATTACACAAAATTAATTCATATACCAATTTATAAAAATTTTTCTAAAGTAATCTTAATAAATAACGAAATTAATGAGACGGGGTTTAACTAATTTGTTACATATATGTATGTATGTTTTTATAACATTTGAGACAATATTGATTTATTATATGTAGTTTCTTTTTCTCTTAAGTTAGTTTAGTAAGTAGTTATTAACACTAATGATTAATAATTAATTCAAAGTTTATCTTTCATATTCAGCTTTGGAAATTACCTTTGAGACTTGTTGCCCTAATTTTATGAAAACTGTTTTTTACGTTTTAAGTTGATCTAATTAAATCTTTGATGGCTAATTAAATTTTATTTTTAAATTATTATGTGTTGTTATGGGCATGCCTGAAGTGTCTTACTACTTTAGCGCACGACTTTTTCATCGCATTACTTTATAATCAATATTTCAATATCATAAATAAAACATTAAACTGACAAAATATCTATATATTGAGTAATTCAAAATACTGTTATTAAATACTTCAGTTCGTAGACAAATACATAGTTCAGATCATGGTAAAAGGGATATTAAATTTTACAGACAGCGATGCGCTTTGTGCTCCGGTCAACGTTTGTAGAACGCTGCGTTAAACGCGGTATTTCGACGTCTAGATAAACGATTTTTTATCACAGATTAAATACGTTTTGTTGAATAACTTCAACATTACAGTACAACCGGTTTGTTATAGAAAAATACTGTAAAGTAAAAGTAATCTTCAATTGAAATTCAAATACAAATACTGTTGTCTAAATCAATGTTGATTAAATCATTTAAGAGAGAATGAGCAGTAATTCTTAAATTGATAATTTGTATTAAAATTCTACCACTATAAATTTTTTGCCAACACTGCTTGCCTGATGTTTCTGAAAATATTGTATGTTACTTTTATGCCGTATAAAATTTAGATGGTCTCTGTTAAATCAGCCAAAGGGTCATGATGTTAGCAAAAGCCTTATAAGTCACATGATATGTTGCATAAAGCGATTGAACAGGGATCGTTTAGCTTAACGGTTCTGTAAATTTATATATATGATAATACCTTCCGCAAAACGAGGGGTAATATCGAAGATTAAGCCGAATAGAATTTTTGCACGTATTAAATATAAATGAGGGAAATCGTGATAACTTGGGAATCTTTGAGTTTTTCAGCTTCTGATCGGTTTTTATATCATCCCTTGATAACATTGTTAACTAAAGTAAGATTTAGTAATAACTTTCAATGTTGTTATTTATTTTTATTTTTGTAGTATCGATAAGTAGTAGATGAAAATATGCAAAAGAATTTTAAATTAAAAAGATTTTCAATAAAATTACGCCATTCGAAGATGTCGTCGCTGCTGCAGTTTGTCTTGCTATGTATAAAAATACACATAATAATTTGGAGTTTCATTCCAGAATGCAGACCAGACTGCACTGACTAAATGAGGACTTTCCACTTCGCAACTCTGACAAGATGGAATTCTCATATACAATATTTATACACCATAATCATATAAAATTCATATTAGCATACACAATATTTTTTTTCATTCAGGTGTTAAAATTTTATAGATATTGATTGGTCATTGGAAAATCCGTCGGAATGTGTATACATTTGTGAGTAAAAAGTTGATGTTACCGGGATTACTAGTTGTTGGTTAAGTGGATAGTATAAGTTAACACCACAAGATAAACGCTGCAACATTTTTTTTTCTTTTTTCAATGATCTTGCGTATGTAAATTACTACTCACTTATGTATCCATTGTATAACGATGATGACTAAAAGCTCGACTATTGTTAATAACAGGCAATTCAAAGATAAATCACTAAAATGTTAGATATTTACATGTTACGATATTAGTCCAGGTTTGGTTATTATAGATATATCAATAAGAACTTGACTTATACGAGTGCAAGATTTGTATCAAAATAAAAAGATAATAAAAGATAAGTAATATCGTAATAAGGACATCGAAGTTAAAAGATAAGTAGTATCGTTACACTCGACTTAATATAATTTTAACGAGAATTATGAAATTATTTGTGTTGGTATTGGATTAAATCCTGCATATTACGGAGCGGGATAAGTAACAACGATTTATGCTCGCATTTATCCCCTAACGTGGGAAGGATCGTCATTTGCGAGAGACAATCAATACTTGCACATATGCGTTAGTGATGTAACTAATATCAATTTTAAGCATACGCAAATACGAATGGAAATATATGAAGTCGGTATTAGGATATTCAAATATTATAGAATTCTATAAGTAGGATTCGTTTTTATTTTTGTCTTTTCTTGTGTAAATTTCAAAATAGAAGTTGATTTGTAATAGTAAAATGAAGTCGAGAACTTTATACGTACTACTGTTTAATTTTAAAGTTTAATGCCTGATGTTAATGTGGTACTTGAATATAACATATGTATTCAAAAGCAAAGCAAACTTTAGTGAATATATGAGAAAAGTGTTTTCTTAAAAATGTATAGATATTTTTATTTTAAATTCTTTATCAAAACTTAGTGACTCGATAAACAAATTGTTTTTTTCCGCCGATCTTATCCGCTAAATATTCGCAGAATAATTGTGAATGAAAATGCATAAACATATGTCAAGAAATGTACCATACTCATCGTGAATATGAATTCATTACATCACTAGTATGCATATTTAAAACAGTGACAAGGTGAGCGAGTTAATCGGAAATGGGCTAAGCATATTAAATTGCGCATACTGTTCTAATTTTAGGTGACGTTACTTGATTAGATACGTTAGCAGCACAGTTCATCGTTTTCGTACATGTATTACTTTTGATGATGATTTTGCAAAAGTCAGGAGCAAGTTAATTAAAAAAACAACTAATCAATGTAATTAGAAAGATATTCATAACATTATTACAAATACCTATTGGATCATATTAACATAGTAAGACATTGAAGATTACATCATGAGCAAATCAAAATACATCTACTAATGCTATGAGTCCGAATATATGTTGGTTAGTTTGTTATTCACTCGATTTCATCTTCTTCTTTATGTAACTGGAAGCAAACAAGCTAGCGTTTCACCCGATGGGAACGGATCGCCACCGTCCGTGAACATTCACAATATCAACATCAAGGGACTTGCAAATGGCTTGAAGATCTTTAAGGTGGAAATAGGCTCATTTCCTAAAAGTCTCTTAGTGGTAGTGCTCCAGAAAAAGTAACTGCGTGCGACAACCAATTCCACAAGTTAGTCGTGCGTGGTCATCATTTGTTAAATCTTCATTTGATGTGTTAGATTTTTGTCATAAGCATACGGAGATGAGAAACGACATAAGAAACGGAGATTTTTAAAGAGATTAGGCTTTATTGTTTCAAATATGTGATGGAAATTAGAAAAGGTATATAAGTTATCATTTAGAATAGAAACTTCTATAATATTATGTATTGAAATTAATTTAGCGAAGTAGTAATTATTTTGCGCATTATTTACTTCATGACAATTTATGCAAGGTTGTACGTAAGCTTATTATCAATAATTTATATCGAATATAAGTATTGACAGAAGTAAAGAAATCAAAGTATCGTAAGAAGCTCTCCGTTCAAATGTCGGGTGTATAGAAAGAATATCTGCAAAATAGAGTGAAGATCTGTGTATATTTATTTTAAAAGTTTATTGAAATGGTGAGTGTGGCCACGTATATTAAATAAAAGGCATAGAAATATACACAAATACAACGTGATTTCACTTTTTGCTATGCAAAGCTTAATAATAAGGCAACATTTACTTGAAAGTGGAATCATGTCGGCTGTGTCGTACCTCGTGAATAGGGCAATATAAACAGCATATTATATGAACGTGTATAACTATTAAGCACTGTGCTCATTGTTCATTTCAAAAAATGTAGTGGAGACTACGTAAAATCTATAAGAGATTATTATATCCATATTATTCGACGCGTTAATGTATGGTAAATTAAACGAGATATACAGATCGGAGAGTAAATTTGTATGCTTCGTTACACTTATCTCGATCCAGTGATCACGCGGTCGCCATATCAAAAATCTGTATTAAAATTGTTTGACGTACATAGGTTAAGTTCGTTACCATCTTCTCCGTCGTAATTTGTTTTCTTTTAATGTTGATACATATGAGTATTCTTCAATTATGGAAAAATAGGTTTCAAACAAACTTGTCAAGTAATGTACCTTAATTACGAGTACTTGATAGTAAAGCATGTAGTTTTGTCAATTAAGTTACAGTGGAATATTTTAATTGCTGCAGATAGTCATTTGAGGTATCCTTGTTTCGTTAGCATAGGAAAGCTCCAAATTTCAATTTTAATTTTTTTTAACACAAAGCATTCACACTGTGCACAGAAACAGGAAAGGCCGCTAGGGTAATACTTGAAATTTGTTTTATGTCTGTACACCCAAAAAAAAATTATTTATTTCAAAAAGTAAAATATGGTAGTAATGAAAATAAACCTATTGATTTATAAAACTGGAATAATAAGTTTAATTAGGAATCGCTAGTATTAAATACGAAACGACAAATTCAAGACAACATTTCGTTCAAATGTTAGAGTTTTTTAACATACAGAATTCAATATATGATAAGAAATAAATAATAAACAATTCTCATCTCACCATCATCATAGTTTAAATTTTATGTTTAACCGCAGTCTTCTAAATTAATAAAGTATATCGTTTCGTATGTTTGTAAAATTTTATGTCACTGGTGATAATAACAGGTCGGAGAAAGTCTTTTTGTATGTGTGAAGTTGTAGTAAAATCTCTTTGGTTGTACTGTTTGTATCTATCTAGTTTTAATACCATTAAATATATGACATTTTAAAAAAGAACTCTGTTACGGATAAAGTCGATGCCATTTTGAAAAGTTGGAGCAAAATCGGCATATTAGCAGTTACGACTTAATTGGAGAACTGGGGTTGGCTGATTACTCCCGACTATACGCTAATTTTATTAAAATAATTCATTAATGAGAACAGAATAATGGGCAAAGGATTACTTACTATAAAGCCATCTGATGAGAAAAAATAATTTTCACACTTAGCTATTATTGTAATATTAGTTAATTGATATCAACCAGTACTCATTTTTATAAGCGGTCTGCTTACATTTATTCATTTATAAATCATTTTTGTGATAATTTCGTGATGTTACGTGATGATATTTTTATAAATATTCTATCGTTATCAATTTCATTCGTGATGTGACGTAATAATATTGTTACAATATTCTATCATTAGTAAAGTTTAAATAATTCTGTTACTTTCACTGCTTAAAATTAATACATACCGTTATCGCAGGCAATCCCAGCCCGACTAGCCTAAGTATTGGGGTCGGGACGGTGTCATCCTTGTAAGGAAACATGAGGCTTTCGTCTCCGCAGAAGAAGCCCCGATGGAATGGCACCCATACGTAATGGGTCACGTAGATGCCGAAGAGTACTGTGGACCGATCACAAGGTGTTAATTTCCCCTAGCTTTATTGTTCTACTGTGAAATTTAACAAGCCTGACGCGCGACAGTAAGCCACTACTCATTTATTATAACTAATTCAATGATGACCCGTTACGCGCAGTTGCTAAGCTATTGGCTACGGCGTCGCAGATCGTGGGTTCGATTACCACACGGGACGAATATTTTTACGAACTACAGATAACTGTTCCGGATCTGAGCCTTTGTCCGTGTGAAAAGCCCTTGTAACACTATATATTTCTATCTTACAACGCAGGACAGTAAAAAAAACTAAAAAAAAGAACTAATTGTAAAAAGTATTATTCAACAAATAGATAGGTATATATACTCTTTGAAGAAAACATCCATTAGTAGAATTCAATCGCTAGTATTTATATGCTAGCATTTCGCCTGATAAAAGACGTTAAAAAGTTTGTAGAGATCATCAGTGTTGGTAATCGCTTAACTTCGAATTTATTCCGTTCCAAGACACCGGTCTTCACCATTTTTCATTTCATCATTCGTCATATCTATCTTCATCGTTATTCGACGATTTTTCCCCTTTCATTCCTACCTACTAAGCTCCGTCGGTGCCAGATAGGTGAAAATGCTAACCTTATCGAGGATTAGCCGAAATCTATTTGAAATAAAATTAACTAATAATACACTAAATGCACTTTTGCTGCTTTTGAGTTTTCGTAATTTGTGAAAAAAGATGACAAGGTGTATTCGGGTCCTTAGATTACGAAAATGATTTAATTAGAAAATTGACAGTATGGCTACCATCGGTATAATCACTCACTTATGTATAATAAAAAACATATAAAGTTGCTCAGAAGTTTTGACTGGTTTAAAAATTATTTAAAACTTTTAAAATTAGGGACAATCGCGAAAACGGTACATACATAAATCCGTTATAATTGCACTTGTAGAAAATATTACAGTATACTGTTCCACTTATACAAAAATTAAAATACTTTTTAATGGCATAAATAAAATAAAAAAAAAACTAAATTAGTAGGAAAATTAAAATTGTTTAAATATTTGCAAACGACAATGTGATTTGTATAAAAATTTATAACTGTAGCATAAAATACCATACAATTAGTAATCAAAATAAGTTGCAAACCTAAAATGAGACCAAA
>DWHQ01001953.1:0-10039 GCA_018247955.1 Eurytides marcellus marcellus | reverse complement strand
ACTTTTAACAATATATAACTTTTAATTGGTATAAAATGTTTTATGGCATATATGCTTAAAGTAACTAAAGTCTTTTAAGGAAGGTCAGTTGTTCACTTTAAACCTATCGTACAAACGCTGGTGCGACACCAAAGGCGGAGCGGATTAAGGGGGCGGCGGCGTAAGGATAGGGTGCGGCGTAAGCAGCTGGCGCTCCTACAGCGGGGAGGGCGTAAGAAGCAGCATAAGGTGAAGGCAGAACAGACGCGTAGGGAGAAACAGCATAAGGTGCGGCGACGTGCGCAGCAAGGGGAGCAGCGTAAGGCGCAGCCACTGGAGCAGCTAACGGTGCAGCAACTGGGGCAGCCAAAGGTGCAGCGAAGTACGGGCTGACAGCTCTATTGACAACATTTATTTGAGACGCGTAAGGTGGGATATTCTGAGGCACGGCATGTGCGTATCCGAGTTGCGCTGGCGCCACCAATGGTGCAGCTATGGCCGATGGGCTTGATTCGGCACCAATGAAGAAAGCAGCAGCGATGAGGACGATCTAAAACAGAAATAGAAAGTTATAGAAATATAAGCGAACCTATTTTTTTTTTATTGTGAAGATAAACTATTAATTATTGTCTTACAGATTTGAAAGCGAACATTTTGCTTGATTTTGGAGGTAAACCTTCCTTATTGAAACGAAGAGGTGATGTGTGACTCCGAAGAAAAAGTATCGCTTTTTATACAGTGTACTTTGTGATTCAGATTACGTATGCTAAAATAAGCATTTGACGAATTGTGGACGGTCAATTGGAATTCTTCGAAGCACATTCAAAGAAATGGATCACATTGGAAACGCCTTTTAATCATTGTGAAATTCTATTTGGGCTTGAGCCACGTAATAAATAATTTTGTATAAATATATTGTATTTTTGTTTTTCCGAAATATGTGTGTTTAATATTAATAGTGTAAACAAAATCGCTTATCTAATTTAATATATTTTCAAATCCAATGAGTGATTAATATATAGGTATATTTCTTCTATATATTTATTTAATTAAAATTAATAAATAAAACGAAACCTCGAACATTAATTTATAATTTTCAATTTCAGGCCCAAAATATCGTGTTGAAATTATTTCACGTTTTTAGCAACCTTATTTACGAAAGATATAAGAATTGATGCTACCTAAATTTTATTAATCTTGTTTGGCTCTGAAATTAAAGGTAATTTACCCGACGAATTCATCACCGTCCAGCCAGTTTAAAAAAATACTTCTTCAAAATTCCCCCATTCTTCCTGCCACACCTGCCGTAACGCTTCACTTTAAAACTATTGTTTATTTAGAAATATTAATTTTATCATTTTTGGTTTCTAACTTTCAAGCATGTGGCAGATATGGCAGCCCAGTTCAATATTAAATTAACTGATCGTCTTTCTGCGTCAGATTTTTGAGCAAAAGTTATCGTTTCTTGCATAACAGATAAGTTTGACGTTTGATATCAATAAATATCAATCATTGGTGAAGGAGTAAAATGAAATCTTTTGGTACCATTGCATCTTTTGCTATAATGTTTCATGCATCAAACATTGTATCAAGCATTAACACCGCGGTGAGTGTGTTCTTTGTTCCGTTTTGTTTTATATATCCAGGTACAATAACAATATTTAAATAAGAAAACATACGAAATAATATGAATACCACCGCAGAGTTCCTTGCCGGTCCTTCTATTTCAATTTATGAATGTAAGCTTAAATTTAATCAAGGGAGAAATTGACTTGCATTTTAAATGAGTACAGATAGTTTATTTGGAGAAGAGTAAAATAGATTAGTAAGGGAGTACATATAACAAGGATGATAGAAAATTTTTTAGAGGACAGCCAATCAGTCATGTGTAGGTTATTCTTAGAGCATAATTCAAAGCTTATATTTTAAGCTTATTTATAAAACGAAAGACTATTAGATGAAATCAAACAGCGGAGGCAAAACACAAATTCTAACTATTGTTACTTCATTACAACAATCTGGATTCCAACATGCACGCAATGGCTCTCAAGATGCAATTTAAAATGTCTAATGCGTTTTTCTAACGTTAAGGAATTCTTACATTTGTAAATCGAACTTGAAAATGTAAGCAATTGTGTTACCACCGGCCGAACAATTTCTGTGCGGAATCTTAAAATATTTTCACTGAGCCGTCAACAGTTGGCAACAACTGGTACTTCAACTAGATTTCTCTTTGCAACCCTGACCCGGTTCCTTGGGATTAAGGAGTTAGATTATGATGTGATTTAGATCATAGTTTGCGTTACTTAACCCGAGGTTGTACAGTTTGTATTCACGATCAGACCGTATAAGGAAGTGTTTCTCTCTTTTGGCGGTTATATAACGCAAGGTGAAATTGATGTGCGTAGAGTCTAAATTAGAATGCGCCGCTCGTCGAAGCAGTCTGGGTCAAAAATCGTGGCGCGGGCAACGGTGTCCTGCACATTAACGTCCGCGTACATTCAGCGCCCGTGCTATTGCCCAACGGAATCGTGGCTAGCTATATAATGTCACGAAATCCTGAAGACGACACAGTCCATCGGATTCTCTTAACCCACACACAATCGTGAGCAGTCACAAAACTCAAGCAAAATGATCGCCAAATTCGTCGTGAGTTTTTAGTTACATACATACCACTTTACCTTTAATATCCATCAGTCTTTAAAACAAAGTTTTGTGGACCTCCAATTTGTTAATAAATTCTTTAAGTAGCTTTAAGTGTGAAATTTGAAACAACTCAATCCCTAAAGCGTAAAAGGGAAACGTCCGTAATAAGCAAAGGTATTTCGATCACTTATATTAATTCGAAAATGCTCTTCCAAGGTTGTCCTCGCCCTCGCCGTGGTTGCTAACGCCGGAGTGCTGCCCTTAGGCGCACCCGCCGCAGTAGTTGCTCCAGCCGCCTACGCTGTGGCGCCTTACGCGAGCTCCTTCTCATCGCACGCTGTCAATCACGCCGTCGCTGCCCCAGTCTTGACCTCAGCACCGTACGTCGCCGCAGCTCCTTACGTAGCCGCCGCTTCCCCTTACGTAGCAGCCGCTTCCCCTTACGTAGCCGCCCCAGTCCCCTACGCCAAATACGTCTCTGCCCCTGTCCTTGTGTAAACGAATTTGGCGACTTCATTGACCTGTGACTTGCTCAAATGTTTTATACATACAAACAGTAAACGCGTTATAACTTTATGTATTTGTTTGATTTTATGTTTTATCCCCAATAGAATACAATAATGATAATAAATTAGTTAATTGCCTTATTACACAAAATCACAACTACATTCTTCTGTGACATGAGAGAATAAGATTCTGATCCTTAAACTATAATAAAGATAAAAGGAGTCGGGTCAGCTCTTGCTGGCCGGGACAGTAGTTCCAAGCAACACTCATTTTAAGCATCTCCTAACTTTCTATGGTGTTATACGGAAGTTTTATAGCACTGGCCTACCAAGCGACAAGTAACGTTTTATGTTGTAGTAAATTTAACTATAATACATTGGTCGTACATTTATCAATCGTGCAATTTATAAACGGCCACATGCAATTTATAGACGGCCACATGCAATTTTTAGACGGCCGTCGCTAATTAAATGCAAAGGAAATAAATGTTTGGCAACTAGTAGACACGTTTTCTATATAAAGAAGCTTAAATTGTCATCATAATTCTTATTTCATGGATGTCTAAAATACACTAAAAAGTGAGAGTCGTTAGAAGAAGAAAATAAATATTTTCAGATCAAGGACCATTTTTTTCCAATTTGTTAACCCTATTCGCTTGACAGCGATATTTGTATCTTGCGCCCACATCAAATAAACAATTTATTTTCTTCTATAAACGCCAGTAATTTTTAAGAAGCTAAAGAGAAAGAAACAATAAAAATATCTATAATACTCATTGTAAAAATTACGGGCACCTAAGCTATTCCGTTTCCTCCCATACCTAGCTTTCTTTTGACCCGATCAGTCCCTTGGTATCGTTGTCATGTCTTAAAAACTCAAACATTCAACAGTGACTCATATTTCAACAACTGTCTTATTTGCACAGAAACATAGCATTGACTACAACCTTCTTAAAGAAGTCAAATATCGAAAAATACAAAATTTTGGAAATAATAAGTAATTTTTTTCTTGTCAATATATGCTATACGAGTTGCATTTTAAAATTAACAAAACTAATATATTGTATTTATTTCACGCAGAGAAAAATAATCGAAAGTGCTCGTTTTATAACTGGAGGGATATGCATAACAAAACTACAGATCAAACTTACTTAAAGAATTTGTTAACAAATACACTTTCTTAGATACTTTTGTCCCATCTATCATAATAGTCGTTCCCTTTTGAAGTATCATATGTGAGCTGAAGCCCGAAAACCCCTTAAATAGGAAACTTTTCCCTCTAGTAACACAATCGCCTATCGACGACCCAAATTGTATGAAACGATCCACGGGTCAATGCCCTATGATTTGGAAACGGCAAATAAATCGTCCCCTGTATAAAGTTACAGGACACGATGTTCAATAAAAGTAAAGCCTCTTACAATTTGCTTTGACTTACAAGTTAGGCCCGATATATAACGAAGATAACTTGATGAATTTATTTAAAGAAACAGTGTGTTTTCCTTTGAGCAAATGTTTGTTTTGTATATTATTATATGATAAACAAAGATTCAAATATATTACATTTAATTTTTGTATTAAATCAGATTAAATCTCAAAAGTATTTCTAAGTGGTGGAACTCTTGTAGAGCCCACTTGGGGTGGTAATATTTTATAGGGCAACTTGCTAGTATGTTTACTAATCATGGAGATATTCCATTATAAATGTCTATAATAGTTGACAAGCACAGTGCAGTAAAGCCAAACTGGTTCTGTGTATTCTTGTATTATTATGGTCCAATATGTCACTTACCATTAAACCGATTTAAAACGATTTGCTTGTCCGACAAATTAGTTCATAAAAAGAAGAATTATTATTTAAATTATAGAATAAACAACAAAATGACTGTATGAGACACAAATAAAATAAGATTTTGATGGATATTTCTTAATTTAATCAGAGAGAGTACAATATTTGAATTCAATTAAATTAGGATTTCAACCGACGAACTACGCTCGCATACTGACTATGAAATAAAAAATAATAACAATTTGATGAATTTTTCATAAATATAACTAACACAATATTATGGTAAGAACGAAAAATGGTAGAAGTATGACAAAAAAAAACAAAAGGACTTCTAACACTCCTTAGTGTTTATAAAGGCCTAGGTTTTATTGCTAACTAAGAAACTGCGAGAAGCCATTAAATGGATCAGTAACAAGGCTAGGTCACCACTTACTTCTAATAACTCTAACGATATCTAGAGCGCAAACTAACTACAACTATGACAGATTGCAATTATTAAAACAGTGGGGAATATTGGAAAATACAACGAAAATGTCTTTGGAACGTTGATTATAGAAAATATGATGTCAATAGTTAAAAAGTCCACTTACAGCATTAATTAATGGTTATCACGCCTCGAAACGATAAGGAGTCAACTCAGCGCGATTCGAGTGTCATTGGAAACGCCCTGCCCTGTTTTACCACGTCTGTTCACAAATCATAGAGTAACATCGAAATAGATGTTTTCTTATTACTGAGTAATTCGTAAATTATCTTCTTTTATTCGTGCCTAAACAATACCAAAACCTACATGACACTAAATTCTCTTTATCCGAAGTCTAGCGCATTTTTTCAATTTAAATTTACTTTCGTCATCTATGACCCGCGTTACAAGCAGCTTCTGAGTGTAATTGAATATGTAAATGCTATATTTTTGAATATTGTATTAGATTTGTTATGTAAAGGAATAATAAAACTATTACATGCGGTAACGACCTTTTTGAAAAGTTCACCACTATTTTTTCGGTTTGAAAAAAGAGCACGGTGGTAGATCCATACAACAGTTCCTGTTCTCACTAAATAGGCTGGCTTAAACTGGGTAAGTACCTCGACCACACAGAAAATCGGCGTGAAGTGGAAGTGATGGTGGTTTTCTCGTTTGTGCTTTCGCGTGTCCATCTTGTGAAACATTCACACACACATTGGCAGTGGTGATAGCTTTCTATCATTTAAGCCACTTGCTCGTTTGCCTCCTACATCATAAAAAAAGCAATGTGGTGATCATAATTTCCATTTTTGTCCAGCAATTTTGTACGTAAGTGTTAAAATACTGTATTTTTGTTGGAAGATGTGTGTGATGTCTTACCATCGAGAGGACTATAGACCTATTTAAAAATGAGAAGACCGTTGCTAACTTACAATAACAATAGTTGTATGATATTGTGCGTAATGCTTCTTGAGAAAATAGCAAGTTCGAATGTAACCAGGGTTATACGACTTCGGATAGCACGGAAAAAGTCGATATCGGCCTGTTAACTCCATCTTGCAGTGGATAAGAGTAGTCATAACTAAGCTGTGTTGTGTCACTGCTTCTGCGTGTAAACTCTCTCTGGTCGTGTCGTATTGTAATATTGATGAGAGTAAAGAAAAGTGAGTACATTTGAGTTCGCGTAAATACTGGCACGACAGCGGAGCAGTTCTGACCTGAAAATTGACCATCATGATTAGGTTTTACGTCTTTGTTATTATTAACACTATCTAGACGGGCATTTTCTCTATTCAAATATTGGCCTGAATGTTGGCAAATCTTAAACCTTTAATTTTATTTATGTAAATAACATAACCTTTTCATTTATGTTATATCTTTTCTTTCTCTTAACTTTTTTTAACTTTTACTTCAGCACAAATCAAACAGTTATTCAAAGAAAATAAAAAATTATTATTCTTAATTTATAAAATTTTGCCTGTATTTATATTTTTATAGATTATAGTTTTCTTTTATAGTGTGGAGCCTTTTTAATTATAGTGCATTACTTTATAAGTATTCTTATGTTTTAAAATCTTATAATTTCTGTCTACTATAGTATCGGTTAGAATACATGACAAGAGATCTAAACCTCTACTAACAAATTAGTCTTTGACTTACTAGATTCGTTGCGTGTGTTGAACATTACAAGTAGGCAATTTTCATGTAAGGATAAATAAATTTAAACTGACTTACACACAATGTAAATTGATCCGAGGCAGACTTATTAGTTTTGATATTTGATCAACCATTCTTGAATTTTACAGAAATGTGATTGTTTTTGTGAATGTTTCACAATTGAATCAAACCGACAATCAAAATATTTAGATAATCTACACTAAAACTAAACTAAACTAAAAATATACAACACATCACAATGATAACCTCAATTTTCTTTGCTTCCAAAACTACTTATAACTATCGAACTAAATGTATACAACAAAATAATAATATGAACGTTAAAGAAACTTAAAAAATGAAAGACACTTAAAGACCTTAAACATTTTTACAAACTTGAAACAAAAAGGGTTACCTAAGAGCTAACTCGTTACGTTTACGTTAGTTAGCTCAGAGCTACTTTAAAAAAAAATATTAAAGTATGTTTCGAGGCGATAAAGTCGGAAGTGGTAATGCTTGCAGTTCAATGCCACTTGGTTGCAAATTTTATTCTATTGCACTTTAAGCTAAATTCTGTGATGTGCTCTTTACCTAAAGATAAGATGATACAGACATATGTATATATAATATTAAGATACCCCATTCCATTAGATCATGAACACGGCAATGCAGCTCGATGAAAGTTTACTTGTCCAGGCTAATTGAGTTAAAGTGTCTTTTTAATATTCTTGTAAAAATGATAATTAAAAGTAAACCCTTTAAATATTTTTAGCTTAACCAAACTTACATTTGCGTAAGATGATTTAAACAAAAATAGTATTAAAACAAAACAATTACAATAAAATATATTTTTCTTTCACTGCATAATATCAAAATAGAAAATCAGTGTGTAAGAAATATCATGTATGAATCAAATTAAAAATAAATTCAATTCAATGACCATGTGCTATGTACTGTATGACAGAAAACTCATAACCGTGTACAAATTGTAAATACTTGAAAGGTAAATGAAATCCATCACATTGAAATTACACCGATTTCTAATTTTGTTATTACTGTTCTGTCGTCAAACGATTCCATTCGAAACATCTTTGGCCACTAACTACACATCCATAATACCACTATTAAAACTGCGCAAGATCAAAGATCTGCTGGTTCTACACTAAGCCCGATATAAAAGATTTGAGATATAACCGTACGCCAGAAATTACTGGCAATATTGCCCTTAAAATCAGACGACAAAAGTGCTTACTATTGGTGGGTAAAAAAATTGGCTATGTAATGGTTGTAACCAAGGCAAATTGCAAAAGATTCCTACCACTTTAAATCTGAGGCTACCATGTTTTAAAATAAACTTATACAGTTATTTATTTAAATCTAGTTAAGGAGATAGTGATAATCACAAAAAACTGAAAATGATTACGTTACGTTATATGACTAGACAACATTATTTTGTCTTGTATGCGTTATTTATGAGAAGTAATAAAATTATTGTATTAATCCATTTATTATTCATGTACTTTAAATAAAGTATAACATTTCGACAGTAACTTACTTTACGTCCGTGTAGCCCTTAAAAAGGTCATTCGATCGGGACTGGATTGTTTATTAAATAATTAATTTACTTATATGACAATGATGCAACAAACAACAGTTATTACTATAATAAACAATAGACAGTATTAACGAGAACAGGGTAGCATGTTGTAATGGACAGTACTTAAAGAATGTGAAGGATTTGAAAGCGGTACGACAACTTATGAAATCTCTAGATTTTGTGTGCTCTTGTACATTAAAACCGTTTCGTAATATAATACTGCCCTTCTTTTTGGTTTGTAGAAGTACTTATCCACAAGTCTCTTGATTATTGTAAAGGTGTTTAACTTTAATATTTGACATTGAAGCATCTAAATTCATGCACATTGAATACTGCTCGCAGAAAATTATGCATGTACCATATATGCGTCAAAATATAAATATAAATGTGTGCGTATGATTAATAAGTATTAATCATACGCATTTATGTTGATATTTTGACTATATTTATGAAGGTAACAATATTGATTAACGACAGCATAGCTATAGCTTTTCACGAATCAATCATCGGTCTCCTTTCGTTTAAATTAAGAGCTGGTGAAGAGCTAGAAACTCACTTTTCAGGAAGCTTCAAAATTATTACCACGCATGAAATATCATTGGTATGTGCCCATCATAATATATATTTTTAATCTAAATTAAAAGAGAACTAAAACACGCCCTTTGCCAGTTTGTTTTGCTATCGCTACCAACATACGTTACTTTAATAGACGACCTAGTCCCAAGCTCGGGGTAGGGTTAGACGGATTTGGTCGAACCATGTGACTAGGGACTATAAAAGCTCAAGTCGACTGTTCCATTGCACATTCGCTTCCACATCTCCCCTTTTCACTTAACCAATAATCAACCACCACCAACCCCCAAAATGTACAAGCTGGTAAGATCAATTTTATTTTTCATAATCACTTAAAGTTATAAATGTAATGAATAGCAGTACAAGGATATTATATATTTTTACTCTTTGCTTTGCTATGGTCATATGGTATTGTGATAATTTTACGTTAGAAAAATTTAAAAATATTATCATCATATTATCGGACTTTGTTGACATTTCTAGCCAGAGTTCCTAGTGAATAGACAGGTAAAGTGAATTTAGGTACCGAGGGTAAAATTTAAATCATATCATCATCATTAAGTACTATGCTGTACGGTGTAGTGATTTACTCAGTCACCTCGCCCTACTTGGGACAAATTTATATGATCTACAAATAGCTCTCCCGAGTTTAATTGTACTTTATGTCCTTGATTTCATGTTTATAGATTTGTGTTAAAGGTCTTGCCTCTAATATTTGATATGAGAACTTAGTACAAAATTATTAAAAAAAATTATTGAGCTTTATTTATGTAGCATTAATCGCTTTTATATTTTTGCCTAATAATATTTTTCTATATATACTAGAT
>DWHQ01001952.1:0-10039 GCA_018247955.1 Eurytides marcellus marcellus | reverse complement strand
ATCTAAGAAGAACATTTACCTTGTGGGTTACTTTGGGACCCTTGGGAGCTTCTTCAGTCCAGGCCGATGAAAAAAGAAATAAGAGACTAAAAATGGCTGTGATTACACCCATTATGATAAATTTTGTTTTTTGCCTAGCTATGTTTATAGAATTAATAATCTTGTAAGGATAGAATGTTTTTATATCAATATTTAGTTATCGCTTACAAACCCCCGCCGGTCAACTTGCTTGTAACAAACGTCGGTTAGTGGACGAAGGTCCACGTAGCGCAATCGTCAACCGTCATTGAATTTTTTTTTCTATTGAAGACAACAGCTAAGCCCACATAGCCCCTAAGGTAATGCTCACAGAGCATTTCGTATTATGCTCGTGCTATCTTTCATTTTTATTACCTAAAATCTATAAACTCATAGACAGACTATAAAGTATTCATCTATTTTTTTTAGATCATAACAGCTTGTTGCGTTATTAACCGATTAATCTGGTTAATAAAAAAAATAATTATTAGTATCAGTAAGTTATACATTAACTACTCTACTTAAAAATTTACTCTTTCCCCTCCAAAAATATGTACCAAGTTTGATTATAACATTGAATAAGCTTTTCGCTAATAGAAAAACGTTGTGTGATTTAAAGTTTGTTTCATGGACAACTTATTATGTGAGATAGAATCTCTTGGATAGAAGCCTTTACACATCACATCGCCAATTTAAAAAAACCCACGCTACATGTGTGTTGTTACATGGGCTGGGGCTCTAAGAAGACAGTGGTAATAACGTTTACAATCACTTTCCGGGTCACAATGTTTTCGCAGGTTGCAAGGACCCCACCACGTCTTGCTGTCATCGTCAAATATAACACGAAATATGGGTGCACATATAGCTCGGCACTGCTACGTACTGACCCCGATGGTGTTGGGATGCTCCTTCGGCATATACATTAAAGTGTTAAAAATCCGTCGAAGGCTCCCTTACAGCCACGCAACACAGATTTCCCAAAACAAACCGAAAAGAGATACACTACACAAATCTTTGAATTCTGCCTATATAACTCCGACAGTACGACGTCAGTTTCAGAACATGTTCAGTATCATTCACCATTGTCTTTCTGGTCTTAACCGATAGACAACCATTAGACGAACCAGAGTTTCTAAGATTCAAACTGAATTTTGCTAAATCTATCATTGCACTCTCTAATTAATGAGAAAAAATTTGATAAGTTATTGCAATTTCTTCCGATCCTCATATATATCGTCAGTTTTATAAGTTGAACTAAACAAATTCGCTAGTACTGCAACGCCATCAATTAACATTAAAATCTTTATGTAAACATCTGGCTCCACTGTTTTTTCAGTGTTAGTTTGTTGGTGCATTTTTATAATTTTATCCATCAAAAACGAGTAGTTGTCATCAACATTTCACTTACGACGTACTTTTCCAGATATTTAGAAGGAGGCTTTCTTGAATCGTAGATAAAGTTCGTACCTTCGCTATATTGGTCCCTCATTCTTTTAGCCAAATCAAATGTTTTAGTCTACAAGTGGGGTAACGGATTTAGTTATTAGTATCTATAAGCACTACTATGTTCCAGTTTGAGAAAAAAATATTTGTAAGATAACAACGGGGCATAAAATTATATTATCGAATATTATATTATCTTGTAATATAAGATGAATTATATCTTTAGTTCACGAGGGCAGCGTATAGCAGAACAGAAGAGAATAATTTTTTTATTATGGGCAAGAGAGTTGCTTACGCAGATTGCTTGCAGGCGTACGACTTGATCGTATAGTTTCGTCACAGTTTCATAAAAGAAATCTTGGAAATTTATTTCATTGCTTGTTTTTAACACATCATTACCGCACAATGAATTTAGTCCCTTCCTTCTAATTGGATGTATTTTGATAACATTCGTTAATTTAATTTTTTCCTATATTTGATTTTAATTTTATTAAACATGAACTTATATTTCACAGATTCTTAATAAAATATGATATTTGTTAATGAATAAAATTCATAAATTGAAGTTACTAAAACTCGTAAATGCAAAATGCTGTAAATTAAAAAAAATGTGATATCACTTATTTTTGATAAAAATGTTTTGTATTCGATATCTATCCGATGGCAGAATGCAGTTAACAAAGATGAGTGTCAATCTTGTCAGTACGTCACTAGCCTTTAAGAGCTTTACAAGAATTCTTGAAGGCAACGGGAATTACTTGATGATAGTTGTGTATTTGTATGGTGTCTTATTTGCAAATTAAATTATAAAGTGATCAGATTAAAATAATCTTAGGAACTCTCTAGTCTTTAGAATGTTAGACCAGAATTGACGCAATAAAGCACAAATTTGATTATTAAAAGTCATGTTATGCTTCCCTAACACTACTTTCGAATAATTTCGTAACATTCAATGATAGTTTAAACCAAAAATGTATGGAATTAACGGATCGGATTTTCCTCCTGTCACAGAAGACACTTTCTGTAAATACGTCTTATATTATGAAATTAATAACTCAAGGTAAATGGTGATATAGTGTCCTTGTTAGTTATATTGTATTTGTTGTTGTGCTTACGCCGTTATGTCTTCTTGCAGGGTCCGCATCTGGGATTTGATTATTTTAATACCTAACGCTTTATTTGTTCTGTTCTTAGTAGTAAGGTTTAACAAAGCTCAGTTAAAGTTACGTGCTACTAGCAGTCCAATATTTTTGACATTTTACTCTTTGGTATGGGGTAATGTGATCATAAGCTTGATAAGATGTGCTGTTTCCATGACAGTGAATGCAGCTATGCCATTTGGTGGTCTGGTTGATAAGATATTATGGGTTACTGTGAGATTTTTTCTCTTGGCTACAGAAATGAGTGTTGTTATATTTGGATTAGCTTTTGGTAAGTTTTGTATTTTTTTGGACTCCACCTAAAAAAAAAGGTTTAGTGGTTTTCGGAGTGTTTTAATATAATCTTAAAATATGATTTTAATTTTACAGGACATATGGACAGTCGAAGTAGTATCAGATATGTTTTGTTAGCTACATCATTAATATCGTTAGCATTTACCATAACTCAAGGAACACTTGAGATTGTGATGCCAGATGATGTTTTTCACATTGATACAAGAGACTATGATTTATTTGGACATGGTGGAATGATGTTTTGGTTTACATCATCCTTAGTGTTTGCATTAATTTATTTCATTATTCTCTTGCTACCCTGGATACCATTACGAGAATATCTTGCTCTACCAAGTAAGTAATATAATTAAAATTATCCTAAACAGAACATAACATAACATTGTGTAGCATCTAGACAAAACTGTATTAGAAAGTATTACTTTGAAGTTGTACTAATTTTAATTGTTCCTAAGTGAAGGCGCCTCTTAATTCATTGAATGTGAAAGTTCCAAAACCACTGAATGATATTTAAAAAATTATTGTCAAAACTGAAAATATTCTATGAAACATTATAGATATATACAAAACAATTTACACTATATTGCAAACAAAGGTCAATATTTTCATGAATTTAGCTCTATGAATGCCGTCAATGCCTAATACAATGGCTTCAACCAACTTTGTGTATAAAATAGATTTTATTTATTATTATCATCAATATGAATACCTTGTGTACTATACAATCATTTGATAAAACTTCAACAATCCCGTTTACATTTCAGCAAACAATTTTGATGTTTATCAATTATTTTAGTTCTTAATATTTAACTGTCTAGCCAGCTTAGTTTACATAGTGTAAGTACTGGTAACAAAAGAGATCTATCTTTGGTTTAACAGCATTTACACTATTACAGTGACTGGTTTGCAACCAAGGTCATTTTTTATATTTATATGATCACTTTTTACTTTTAATAACTAACAAAGTTAGATACTGAATTGAATTTTAGCAAAGTTAGGACTTTGCCAATAACTATTGAAATATTTTGACCTATTAAATATGTACATGTTTACACATTTCTATCTATATGGGAGACTTCTTCTTATTCATACAATGCATAATGCAAATTCTATTGCTTTGTAGTAATAAAAATTAACAATAGTGGTTTTTCCTTTTAGTTTATGAATAAAATAATTAAAAAAGCAAATTTTTTTCTTTGTTTAATTGAAATATTTATTTTTCCAGCCAAGCTTTCATTTTATTTATATATACTGTTGCTGGCACTTTTGGATACAACTCAAGCTGTTGGAGCTGGTCTACTGGCTTGGGGGTCTATGCAATCAGGCTTGTGCGTTGTTGATGTCACAACTTGGCTATATTTTTCATTATATACACCTTTGGTTTATCACACTTTTCTCAGTGAATTCTTCAGGTATGTATGTATTATTATTGTAGTTAATTAATTGATTGATTCATAAGTAATTGACTGGATATTATGGTTTTATATTATATAATTTTTTTAAAATCGCTATTCATTTATGTAATAAAGATAATAACATAAAAATTTTCATGTTTGTTACAGTGTATCACAGCCTAGTATTATGTTCTCCTACAAGGCACAAATGGATGAGCCCATGGATGATGATCAAGTATCACTACCGCATCAACAGAGCTTCAGTTCTCTAAAAACAGATTCCGATTACATTTATCAGGTAATAACAGTCTAGAACACAAAGATAATTCTTAATTAAAAAAATCTTTTACCAATTGTGTATATAAAAAACATTTAATTTTCACTTATATGTAATTGGTAAATTTGCAACACCATTAAAATAATCTCCATTAAAATTGCAATGTCCATATACTAGATGTTTATGCTATCCTCTTTATTTTTAAATACTGATGGCAATATATTATGTGAACTTCTATTCACTTCTATTTCACTGTTTACATTGAAAATGTAATCCTATGTAGCCAGGTTCTGCTTTATCAGGGGTGGCCAAGACACTGGCCATTTCTGTTTTTGGAAATAGTCTACAAAGCTAAAGTTAACAATTTTCTTGCACTGAAATTAATGTTTGAAAATCCACTCATAATGTATGAATCTAATCCAATGAATAAGGCAAATGTTAGTTTCTTAATTAATTGTAAAGCTGTTATGCATGGGCATATAAATGGCAATTGCTCATGTGAAATAGTAAAGTCCTTTTTCTCATTATCCCCAGTTTTAAGGTAGGGGAGTATGAAATGAGATTTTTATTAAAGCTGGTAAAATGTTGTTTAAAAATCATGAAAAATAAATTGCATGTATTGGCATCCATTAGTAAGAAAAAATGGATTTTTTGCTCTGTGAAAGGCAATTTATGAATTATCATTGTACATACTCAAGTTGTTTATGTTCAATAGTATTGAAATACGATCATGTTACATAATATAATTCTTTTTTTTTTGCTTTATTTGCCATAACATTTTATTAATAAAATTTTAGTTACTCATAAAAATATGTATGAAACATGACACCTGCAGACTATCTGCGGGGATTTTATAGAAAAGTTATAAAAGTTTGCCAACATCTGTGCAAAATGCAAACTTAATTAAATAGTTAATTTACTCATTTTACAATAAAAAATAAGCTTAAGCTAATTTTATCCAAATATTAATTTGTGTGAATGAATAATTGCACATGCCAAGGGGATATAATTCATTAAATTTCATTAGACATGAAAATTAGTCTTCATACAACAAATATACTTTGTATATGTCAAAATAATGCTTTCATGCTTGCATGCAATGCTGCTGCATGCAATGTTTTTTTCTTTCCTAATATATTTGGCTTTGGTAACCAACCAATCAGCATATACATATATTTAATGTACTATTTCTTTCAGCAGAGTAACAGTGTGTATGATAGTACACTATTTGAGGCTGGTGGTACTACACCGATGAATCCAGTGTACAGTGCATCTTTGCAGAGTCCCGATTCGATAGCATCTGGACAATCATTAGAGATAGGTGCACCGCAATCTGCTTTCCAAACACAGTATATGCCACCAACATAACAATAAGATATCCCTTCAACAATTTATCCGACTATACACATCCAAAGAAATACATTACTTATTTAAGAACTTTAGAGTTATCTATGATTCGGAATAATGTTAAAGTAATAGCTGCTTATATAACAATATGTCTGTACATACATACTTTGAAATAACAACATGTCTCTGAATTAAGTTGTAATGACATAAGAATCTCAAACAAGCATTTTTATGGCAGTTTGCACCATTAAAGAGCTATTCTGTGACTATTGTATCCCATTCTGCTTCAATTCGAGTTGTGCAAAAACTCCATCCATTTAACTCATCCTTACTTATAATATAAATGGCGTGTTTGGTTAGTATATTTTTTTATACAGTGATAGCAAGAAAAAGTTAAGAATCTTGTTTTCTAATGACAGTGATGTTGCTTTTGGAACAGACACTGATATAGGCCATTGTTAGCCCTGAAAATATTACAAGAAAAAAGAGAAGACAAATGTCATGAAATTATGCAAGCGGAGCCACAGGCAAAATCTAGTGTTTATATAATGTATTTGTTCATAAGATAGCTCATTAATTACTATATAAGTATACACATTACATAAAGTTTGCTTCCTAAAAGCATTAATTACCTATTTTATATATATTATAGGTATTGGTTTGGTTTATAAGATGCTTTTGTCATAATGCCCTTTGATTATTGTTTAAAAAATTTCTTTAAATTTTTCTGCTTTTTTTGAGTGAGGGTTTAAAGAAAATACAATTTTAAAAACAAAACTAACATTTATGGAATAGTTTAATAGTTTTTCCACAATGATAGTATATAGTATAATAACTTCAGGTATACATAAAACTAAATTAAATTTTATTTTTCCATTGTCTCTTTAATGAATTATATGAAATGTGCATCTTGAATATAGCTCGCCTTTCGTTCATTACTATTACTTAACTGTATTTTACAGTAGGTTTACCATTGTAGTTAAAGAGTGGACATTTCAAAACATTTGTATCATCATACATTTTTATCATAATTGTTTATTTTACTTGATTTTTAGTTTCGATTTTTAAAATATAGTATAAACAGTATGTATGTTTATCAATGGTTCTAGAGTTTTATAAAAACCTTGAACAATATTTTTTGTGCTCTTTTCATAAAGTACAGGCATCCCTTGAATGACACAGCTTATTAGCTCCGTGTTATTCAAAATCGTGTTATTTGATACTAATAATTCATACAATTATATCGGAGATAACGATAAAGATATTCGAAAATAGAGAAATATGTACATTTGGTTACAAAGACTAATTATGAACACGTAATATGAACATTTTCTTTTTGTATTTCTAGTTATAAAATTTAAGCTGTATACAACTAAAAACATTCGATTCAGAAAAGTGAAACTTAAAAATGTAAAAGGTAATATTTTATAAAAATAATCATTTTTAAATTACATACACACAGTCGGTTTTCCCTGTAAGCCGACGATATGTATATATACATATGTGTTGTGTGATCAACATAAATTTTCACAATAATTTTAACGACTTTGTGTAATTCGAATTCCGTGTTATTCGAGGTTTGTCGTCGGTTCGTGTAATTTGAGAGGTGCCTGTATAACTTGAACGTTATGCTTCTACTTTTGATTAAAGGGGTTGCATTAACTTATATTACTGCAAATATGAGCGTGCAAAAAGCTATCAATAATATTGGATTAAAATATTGAATACCTTTCATCTTCAAACATCGTCAATTTTAAAGTTCTCAATTGCTTCTTTTATATTGTTGATGAACATTCTAAATGATATAACAATGACTATTGTCCCCAATTTCATTGACAGAGCATTAAAAATCAGTGATCAAATCTACATTGTTATAAACTGGTGCAAGTATGAACTATATAAATAAAAATAAACTACTGCATATATTGCTAAAATGTCTCTTCAAATCGCTAACAATCAGTACAAATAAAACCTTAGAAACTTCTTTAGTTATATAATTAATAACATTGTTATATTAATTTTATATCTTATTTTCATAACAAATTTAGCTTTCATTCTAGTTTTTCATTGTCTATGAAACTATTGAACTTACTGTTTCCATGATATCTTATTACTTTAAATTTTATGATCACCTATCAACTTTTTAAAGCTTGTGTAGATTTCAATATCTTAAATCATACCTAGGATACTTATATCTTTACTATCTTCTTTTCTGATTTCACTGCAACTTATGTTTTTTATGTTCAATTAATTTTTATTTTCTTTTGTAATTGTTGAGATTTCAAAATCTCATCACATAATGGCGATTGGGGACACTCTATTTATTATTATATGGATTTAATAACTTTTACTTCTTTGTAAACATATTCTTGATTACATAATAATTTACGACTTGCACCAGGCATTTTAATAGACTAAAACAAAAAAAATATATTTTACATATTTACAATACACCCCACAGTCTCTGTGAGAAAAGAAGTAAAATTATTGAATAATTGCACCATTACTAGAATTGGTGTTTTGAATTTAAACATTTTATACACTGTGATTATTTTGTTGTTGTTTTAGAAATATTTTATTTTTCTCTTATTTCAGATCTGATATAGTTATTTCCGTGTTATAAATAAAATGCTATGTGTTATAAATACTAATGTTTGTGTTGACATTAAAATTGGAGTAGATATTCGAGGCATAGATGAGGTCTAGAGTGAGAGATAAAGAAGAGATTAGAAAGTGATCTACTAGTGACCTAGGTTAGTTTAGAGCGATTACAGTGTGCGGATTTATGATTACAGCATCAGATTTAAATACCACCAACCTGTTTATTTTGGTTGTTCTAATTAATATAAGTTATAATAAGTTGGATTTATATTTTCCTGCAAATTGTTGATTGTTTTTCACACATAAGCCAGGCTTATTATGTCTAGTCTCATACATTAAAATTAAATTAAGCGATTAACAATATGAAAAGCGATATAATTCGATTGTGGTTTCCTCTTTTTTTTTTTGATAAATTAAGTTTCTTCGTTCTTATTATCTAAACCTGGCAATATTTTGTATATATTATTTGATGAGCTGTAATATGCCAAAAATTGTTAGTTTTAAATAATAAGAACTAATTAAAATATGGAAAAGTGATAGAATCGTATATAAAATGTATATGAGTGATTAATATTATTTCTAAATTTTTAGGCAATATAATTGTAAGTATACAAAAAGTTTGGGTATACATATTTACAATACAATGAGTGGTTTGTATTACATACTTGCGTTTTAAAGGATCTATCCCTTATTTTGTTATGTCGCGAATAACGCAATTATTGTTGTTATCTTCCATCGCCCATAATAGTGTTCATTGAGCCCATAAAAAGACGACCGACCTAAGTATTGATACCTATCATTCATTTTTTTTGGATCTAATCAGATAATTACTTTTATTTTTGTAGAAATCTTTTTCGTTGTAACAGCTGATTCTCTCTGTTTTCTGTATTTTAAAAATAATTCCTCGCAGTATTATAATATATGGCAAATAATATATTTTCGAATGTTTCTCTAATTTCATATTGTTTTTGTCGTAAACTTGAGGATGGTAATACGGCATTCACTTGTATGTAACAAGTTATTTGAAAAATATAATTTAATTATTGTGTACATGTAAAACTTCCAAATTGATATCAATTTAACCTGGTAATTTTGTTAATTATACTATATCGCTGAACACGTCAATTTTACTTTTTTATTGTGATATTACCACATGATTTTATTATCAATGTGAAGTTTTTGTTAAGTGATACTTGGTTGGTGGCGTATATTTTTGTTATACTATGTCTTAGAAAAAGATTAAAGTAACTCTTTTACGGATTTTGAATTTATTTTAACAGCTTTACATAACGAGCATTGTCTTAACAGGCGATAAATAGTACCTATATTCCTAAGAGATAGATTCGAGTATTAATAACTCATGGATTTTTAAAATCATCTATATCTAAAGGTTCAATTTATAAAACAACTAGAAATGAGTTTTTAGATTTCAAAAAGGACTAAGTCCAAAATTTCTAAGTGTGTATAACTTGTTTTTCTTGGAGTAATTCGAAGAAAGGAGTGAGTTT
>DWHQ01001951.1:0-10041 GCA_018247955.1 Eurytides marcellus marcellus | reverse complement strand
TATATATATTATTTCTGCAAAGTTAAAATCAGATATACGAGGAGTGTAATATATATTTAAACCAAGAGGTTTTAGGTATAATACAATATTTGGTAAAGGCTACGTTTGAATTGATCTTTAATTAATTTTAAGGCAAGTAATCTGAGTAACTATTTTCTTCCGTCAATGCAAATTTATAAGATAATACTTCACAGTGATATTTCTTCTGCTGCACTAAATCTGCTTAATCGATTGGCCCAATGCATTATACATAGAGTAAAATACGATTTTCCCGCCTTGCGTCTCCGCACGCAAGTTTTGCATTACACGCGCGCGTTCGCCTGCGACCGTGCTCTTCTGATGATGTCTCCTTTCAAATAACTTTCTTTTTTAAATCATCAATACAATTCTCTCTATATTCAGATAACGAATGTGCAACAGGTGCTGGTAATTATCACCTACGACCTAGATGGCAAATACAACTCATTGATGCATTCTCATATGGATCTATGAGACCAGCAACATACGAATGTATGTTTCGTTCCTTAACGAGCGGCCAAGGCCACTTTTGTTTACCAAGGTACCACCGTGAATTGATTATTCCGAACAATCATCGCCGCTAAAACTGGAAATCCGCGGGCTGAATCTAAACGACGTACCGTATCTATATCTATGTAGATGTTTGTGGGTGACGTCACCCTGAGGTCGTACAGTATCGCAACCGGGCGCGGGCACGGAGTTCACTAGTGCGCCACAATCGCGCTAGAAATAACGTACATAGAACTAAACGAGGATGAGGCTTGCTTTGGTACTTCTGGTCTGCTTGACTGCGTGCCGGGCTGACGACATAGCTCAGGCCGCTGGTCAAATCTTCTCCAACATTCTACCGAACCTGATATCCAACTCGGTAACGGGTCAACAGGGTAATACGGCCACAAATACCCTCCAGCAAATTGGCACTGTGGTCGGCGGGGTCGTTGACTATGCGAAAAAGAAGAGCTATGAAGATTTGTTGCGTCAAGTACAAGACTCGACCACCGATGATGACATCCTGAAACTCAGCGAGGAGATGTTCAATGCGGACATCAATAACGCTCTTAACTACATTCAGGTCAACTTGCAGGGCAAGACCAGTCCATTGTCCAAAAACGATGAGGCGCAATCGAAGTGAGTAAAATTTTACTATTTATTTATTTTCACTGGCTTAATCCCTTCGTATTTAATAGAAACAAAATGTTCACTAGAACAATTTATTATATCGTATTAATATATAGAGATAAATAAAAATCAATTACTTCAAATTTAACGACAACACAATGTGACTTTTTCATATGAAGAAACAAAAATCTACTGTGATAATACTACATGACATTTCAAAGAATAGACATTTTTAATAACTGATTTTAAAATATTATATTGATTGAATTTATTTCTTTTATCATTGTATTCCTTTAAGTTGTACAGAATTTCAAAACTTCTTACAGTCTTCTTAATGTACCGGAAAATGTTTGGAATGGACCAACGATTCGACCTTTTGTTGCACTTTTCGACAACTATCACAAGAACGTTATAAGACCAGAGTTCGTCACACCCAACGTAAGCAACCCTCACCTTCTCACAATGAGATAGCCTTAAATTAAACCACATTATTTGCAGATTGATATTATAGCACGTACATAGTCGGTAGTTGTCGGTTGTTAGAGCTAAACAAAGGAAGCACTGGCTGATTAAGGAAGCGTATTGGATTTCGTATAACATGACATCATAACAGATAATGTCTTCAATCCTTACTTCCTTTACTTGGGTTTCTGAATCACTTAAAGGTGACCATGTGAATAAAAAAAACTTGACGCTTACTTACTTGCATTTATATTTTTGTACCTACATATTGCGATCGAACCATTTTAGGATTTGTCAATAAAAATAAATCATCACTAAGCTGCTTAGTTAGTTAACGAAAAGAAAAAAAAAACAGTTCCTTGGTTTAAACCTACGAGCTTTTCCTAGATAGGAGGTAGAAGACTTTTCATGAGTTAATAAAGTGTTCTATTAAATTGCTATTTTATTTTTGCAGGAAGAGTCGGAACAAACAACATACATCAATACCATCTTGGCTACGGGCCCCATCAGGAGTTTGATGGCTTTCTTAGTCAACAAGGGTATATATTAAATAGTCAAATATAATGAGTATAATATTTTAGATTTTTCTTTTTCGAACTCACACATGATAGATGTCAGTTAAGAAAACTGTTTAAATTGTGCAAAATATTTTTCTTTAGAGATAATCATCGTTAGCTTTAGAGACAATGTAGTATGCGTAGCTTTTTTATAGTATTTAAGTGTTAAATAATAGTTACTATATTATTTAAGAAAATTAATCGAATAGATGTTAATATTAGATTCACATTCATTTAGTAATTAATTAGTGTTACGATAAAGCACCTTTAACATGTCATATGTAATAGTAAAATATAGTTAAAAAAACAATTAATACATTATTAAATCAACTTATTATTTTTAGGTCTTACGCAATTAAATGAATATAATGAGCAAGTGGAGTTGTTAAGGAAAATCTGGTTCACCAAGTATGCCCGTCATTGGACTGGCCTTTGCAAATGCAGTTGCGCTTTCGAAAACATTTTCATGGCTGAGCTAAAATCAAATGAAGTTCTTGGTAAGCAAAAACAGAATCAAAATTTCTAACTACATACAAACGTAAATAAACGTAATTAAATATATTATTATACAACTACGTAAATAAAGTGATTTTAATAGTCTCATTGGCTTCGTAATAGAATTATAATTTTATAATTTTAGTCTAAATTGGAGTACACAACAATATTACCTATTACTGCAATAAATCACCGAACTAGATTCAATTCAATTCAATCACCGTAAAGATTACAATAGCAAACGTTAGTAAATACTTTGTACCAAAGAATAAAAATAAAAAGTCCTAAAATGTGTACGTGCATGTGTATCGCAAAAGATTTATCCCAGAATCGAGTTTGCTCGTCACCTATTAGATTTGTTTATCCTTTTCCAAAAAAAATTGGTAGGTATATAAAATGTAAATAGGTATAACTTTCATATAATAACTTACAGGTCTTCACAGCTGGCTATTCTTCGCAAAGAGGGAGCTTGATCATAAAGCTAATTACCTCGGATATATTGACAAACTTGATTTATCAGGAGTAAGTGTTATAAATTTATTAAAATGTGATTAAAGTATCTAACGATAATGAAATACTTATCATAAGTTTATAAATTTTAAAGTAATGATGTCTTAAGATATTATTATATATACTGTGCTGGACTCTATTTTTCTACTTTGGGAAGTTTCTTGTGAAAAAATCCCACTCTCAAATTTGTGTCCAGTGGAAAGGCACCGCTCGCTATTTAGTTTAAGCAATTAAGGATAACATTGTTTAACGTGATTACTTACAGAAGTATGAGGTAATAGCTGTCCCCATCTTAGTTATACGGGTAAACTCAATAAGTTAAAAATATTTATAAGAAATAAAAAAAAATCCTGTTTATACGATGCGATTTTGAGTTCCAATGTATCTACGGTACAGAAATACCAATATAATTTTACATTAACATGTGCTCTTAATATATTTAACATAGATTATATTAGGCGATATTATTAATTTTTTTTAAAAAGAAAATTAATTCAGGGGGAATTCTGAAATTTATGTATGTATGTTTCGCAATGTTGCTGGCTAATACACTGGCAACCGATTTTGATAAGTTTTTTTTTTGTTTATTGCAAGGTTCGTTCCAAAAAAAATTATTGTTTATTTATTCCGTAAAAAAATTCAATTGGGCTTTAAACTTAGAACAAGGAACTTTATGAAGTCGCGTAGGAAAATATGTGTACACATTTATACGATTGTGATAGGAAAGAATATTTTTAATTAAAATAATTTTGTATTTATAGAAGGGGATAATTCTTAAACAACATTCGGTTCTAAGTGAGACGAAGGACGCGCCTGAGATTACCATGTTCGTTGGCACCTCACCCGAATTGGAGACCGCTTTATATACTCTGTGCTTTATGGCAAGACCCGACAGGCCCTGCAGACTGCGATACAACAACGTCGCCTTCACAATTCAAACCAAGACACTAAAATCTGATAACGTACTCCTTATCGACACAGCCTACCCAGTTTTTTGATTCAATTCAACAAATTTTTGTCTACTTAGGCGTAGAAAGTTTTTATTGTAATTATATCGTTTGTTAATCGCATGAATGAGAAAGATCATATTTTATTAATAAAACAATAAAAACTAGTTTTTATTTCATTCACTGTGATTATTAAATATTTAAACTGTCGGTAAATGTATTTTAGCCGCATCAGTTCATGCATTCCTAAATTACTAGTATCCCTAAAGCTGATGCTCACCGACGGATTTAAAAATACATTTCGGTAATATTATATCCCCAACAGATGCATTTTACCCAACCATTTACTTTTTTATGTCAGCAAATAATAAAAGAAAATCACTAGCCAAACTACGGGAAACAAGAAACTCAATGGTGGCGCCACCGTTAACTTCCCGTTTTATTCTCCGTAACCATAATCGTTGACAATTTGAAAAATAAATACTGAAGAATAAAATATAATCTGTCCTGTGTCTATGAACGCTGCAATATTAAGGTGTAAAATATGTAAAAATAATATAATAGAGGGCGATGGTATCCGTAGAAAATATATGTACCTACCATCTGTAAATTTATACCAATTAATGGTCGAACGGGTCATGTGATCTATAGCCATCACATTTATTTTCCTTATGATGATAACTCGTCTCGACCTGATATTGACAATGATTTAATAGTGAGTAACTTAGTACACTTTTAAATGAATAAAAGTTTACGTTAGGAACGATTCAATTTGGAATAAGAAAGCTAATCATAATTTTTCGGTAGTTCGGTAGCTCCATGAATAAATACGATATACATAATATAAAAAATACTATTGTCTACTCAAATACAATGGTATAATGAAAAGCCTTCGGCCCTTACTATCCACTTATAGAAACCGGCCTTTCTACAATTTCGATATCCCTCTGAAGTCTAGTCCTCAAGAGTAGCGCAAAAATCATTCCATAAAAGTAAAAATTGGAAAATTGAAGCATCAATGAATATGTTCTTATGCGCGTTTACTAAAGTCCGACAGAAAAAAAATTAGTACACATTAATTTCACGCGCTGAGTAAGGTACTTAGAGTTGAATTTCAAAAAGGCTAAGCACCGTATATGTAAGACCGTAATCATTTATGTCAAGCGAATCGTTTGATTAAAACATTCTCACATAAAAATTATATTTGTGTAATGCTTTATTTTTAAGATATATTATTGTTATGTTACAACAAGTAATCAGACTATATAGAAATTGGTCCATAGATTACATATTCATTATACATTATTAACTTTATTTACCCAATGAAGTTAATTGCCCAATTGTGTTTGGCATGGTTAATCAAGAGTTTAAGTGTACAAGAGGTTATCACTAAAATGCAAACAAGTATGATAATATTTTAATCGTAATAGAACACTAAAATTATATTATTTATGTTCCGAGATTACATTGAATTAAAACGACAGTTTAATACAATTTCTTTATTTGCTTTTGACGTTTTTGTAGAACAATAAATAACAAAATATATAAGACTTAAAACATTGATCAAATAAAAAATTTGAGAAATGATTCAGTACTTTTCGCCTTTTCGATATTTATGATTATATATTTTCAGATCGGTTTGTAAAACTTCATAAAACGGTATCAATAAATAAAAATTTTACATATATTTTAAAATAAGTTTAACAAAATATTTACAAATATTGAGCCCAAAATTCACTTGCTACTTGCTTAAATCGAAAAGACGAAGTAAGGAAAGGAGAAAAAAACACTGATCTAAATTCCGTTACTAATCCTTTCAAAATCTACATAATTTTACTATAAGACAATAATTTCAATGTATAACATATAAATGATCGTAATAAATGTAGACAATTACATTAAGTTCCTTGGTACTTACAAATATAAATCGTCCACTTCTATGAAAACAAAATCACTAATAACGATCATAATCAATGTTTATAATAATTGATATGCTGTCTCTAGTAATAAGAACTGACAGAATTACTACTATACAAAAAAAATATACCAAGATAAGCAGAGCTAGAATAAGGCATTTAACGTAATTTAGAATAGAGGTTTAATGAATAATATTGAAATTATAAAACAGACTTGCAGCAATAATAAAAAAATAAAGGAAATTATTTCTTTTAAAATTTAAGATATATAATAATAAATTAATCAAAGCATTGATCATATCATTTCATTGACATTGTTATTTTTAAGTGAAAATTTACATCCAATAATAAAGGGCTGTTTACACAATCCAAGGGTACCTTTTGGGGACGTAATTAGGATTTATATATAAAGGAGTATTTGAAGGTTAATAACTCCCATTGGCGATGTACAGAAACATGGTGTTTTACTTTTGTTCCCGTTGGTGTCGCCATAAATAAAGAATTGACAGATTTGTACGAAATTCGAGTTGATGGCGGAGATACTGAGTATGTTAGATGCTAATAAGTAGGAGTTCAATGTGCGCTCCATAGTCTAATAGAGTATGGAGTTAATTGATTTACTGTCTATGGATTCGTAACTGTTTTCAGGCCATGTATGTTAGTCAGTCGTAAGAGATCAGCACCCAGTTGTGGATGAGGCGAAACAATTTGTGACATAAGAGACAACTCAGATGACATAAATCTTTAGTACGATTGCAGGACCGCCATTCGATCTAGGTAGACCTAGGTAGACTCGTTACAAAGAAAATTAATGTGCAATTTCAACATAGTTGACTATTCTGCCTTTGTCAGCAGATGCAGTATAGGATTACATTTGGTTTAAATCGTATCCTCGAGTGATCCAATGAGTCTAATCAATCAGTTGGGCAGTCTTACATTATTAAGATTAAATTATTAAAAAGTCATCTTCTGCAAGCTTCTTAGGACCTTGATTAAATATGGTTAAAGGCTATTCTCCCTTGAGTTAACTTATGAAGTTAGGCCAAAGCTTTTATAACTCGAGATAGATTAGCTCAATGTGTATATAGCCACTCATTCCAAACTAGATCTGAACGAGTATAGGCATTCGAATCGAAGAATGTTCATAAGAAAGCGGAGCACCCTACCTATTAGATTTCTTCCGGCATACTCCACGTACTCTCTTGAATCGTATTCGTGTGGCGAGTAGACGACATAGTACAAGCTGTAATTATAAAAACAGAAAACGACACCAAAAAACTAATTTCTCCATCCCATGGGATTCGAACTAGCGATTTAAAAACGTAAGTCGACAATAATAGGTAACTGGGTAAATATTATTACATGAATATTAAATAAATATGAAATACAAAAATAGCATACTTAAATAGAAAATATTGAAATATCGCTTATTAATGATACAATCAATGCAATATAAGTAATTTTAAAATTTAAAGGAAATAAATTGTAAATTTAGTCTTTTTTTATTTTACTTGATTAACGTATATTTAAATTCCTATACCTAAATTTCTGCGAACTTCATTATGTTTCGACTAAAATATTCAATTTTTATTTCAAAACATAAAAGTTATTTTAATGAAAAAACAACGGGATAAAAGACTAAAGCATATTTCATTAAAAAATAGTAATGTAAAAACGTTACACAAATACTTCTGACTAGAATACTGTTGGCAGATTAGGCTTATTTCTAATTCATCAGGTTTCAAATTTATGTTTAAATTTAACAATCGAGATAATGGATGTTCCATTCCAAAGAAACTGCATGAAAAGAAAGAAGTTAGCAGTTACTGATATTTTAAGTTAACATTTCAATGCTTTTACACATAATTAAGCAACAGATCTATTAAACAAATTATTTCATTGAGCAAAGAAAGAAAACATAATAAAAAAATATCATAATATGACTATAAACTATAATTAACATTACCTTGTACTTACAGCTGTATAGTTAAAAAGAACTGTTATCTTTAATAATACATACTGCAGATTAAATACTAACATAGAAGAAAAACATCTCTGAAAATACTAGTAGAAAATGAAAATGGGGCAGAACATATACTGATAGGGTTGTAAATCTTAATCATTGCATTATAAATTGATAATATCAAAATGTACCACTAACTTATGTTTTAAATTTTCATCTTATCTAGGCTATACAAAATAGGATCCATATTCGTGAGGCATGACGCCACGTCGGGGGTAAAATGTATGAGTTAGTGAATAATTCAATAGATTCCTAATATTCGATGTGTATATATCGGCGAAACGGAAAAGACGTCGGGAGAAGTAAGTAGGATTGTGATATGTGCGGAACACGCTGCCGAATTGTTTGTTGAAAACAGATTTCGTATCGTTCCTGAAAAACAAATATAAAGCGTTAGTTTCTATCTCTTTAACAGAAATATAAAAGCGACAGCAATTTAACGTTTTAAAGGAATAACAGCAACTACGATCAATCTACAAGAACATATTAAAACTATAAATAAACACATCACGGATAATCTAACACTAATAAATAATAGATGTACGCACTGTTGGGCGATGCTTTGTAACAAGAAAACATTAAAATTATAAACGAATCGGCAGTGAAATTAACCAATGTTAAATTATTGCTGTGTAATCAAAATAGCATAGACATTAATCATATAACAAACGGCATAAATTTACAATTTTTTGTAATCTCTTTCTGTAAGCTTCATCAAAACCTAAAGTATGAGGAAAACGCAAAACATGTAAATTTTGCTGTAACTTTGGGTTTGTACTAAACTTGCACATATTATACAATTCACAATTTATAAAATTATATTTTTAAATTAATGATTCATGAGCAATTAATAGTTTATAAAGTTCTCTCATGATTGATAGAATTATTGTATGTTGCAAGAACTGTAACATTGTGTTACTATTTTTTTTACATATTTTAGTACAAACCTGAGGCGATCTCTTTCGGCCATCCATTGGGAAATAACCTCTAGTGCTTCGGGATCCTTATAATCCTGATGGTCTTCGATTATCTGCGTCAACATTTGTAGCCAGTTGGCGTTCTGTTTGAATGACTGGGTGTTCAGTGTATTGATCTCGTGCTGTTGGGAATAGTAATGAGTTATTATTATAAGTTAGTGGCAATTTACCTGTTGGAAAGCTATTGCTATAAACAGCCAGTGATGGTTTCAAATAATAAAAAATATCCAGCTACCTTACATGCTGGTAACTAGAAAATATATTGATGACAAAATAAATATGATAATCATAACGCTGTTTTGAATATAGTTTCTTTTGAGAGTTCAGTCTGTGTTTAGTTCTTAGGATTTGAATACAATAGTCTAGAGCGTAGAGAATTTCAAGTTTGTTTCTTTTTGCCTACTAATTATTATATTTTATTAAACTATGTTTTTTCTAGTGTAGTGTATTTTTTTTTCAGTTTTAAACTCAAGTAGTTGAAAATACTATATAAATACAGTTTCCTTGAGTACACAAAGGCCACTGGCCACCTCACAAATGGTTTACTTGTCGGTAGAATAATTTGCGATGTTGTGGTACTGCCCAAGGTTTTGGATTGCAAACTACTGTAAGGCTATTTTATTTAGGACAAGCCTATTAATATATGTATATTATAACTAAAACGAAAGATGTCACTTGTTTACTATGGAAAAGCCCTGAGTCCTTTATATATTTACCGTTAGTTCATTAATTATTGCGCCTGTACGCCACCCGTGCTCAAGAGTGACGTCAGCAAGATCACTGTAAGGGTGGTCGCCGAAATAAAGCACCTGGTGACCGCTCCAGCCTGTTAGATCCTGTAATTGCTTCACTGTGCCCTGAAACACATTCATTGAATTAAATAATCAGAAAAACACTAACGAAAACAAAGCAATGGAGGTATCATTGCTTTGTTTTCGAAAGAATAAATTATCAAAAAAAAAATTGATATCGAGTTTTGAGTGCACTACGTTCAGTGGCGTAGTGAGAGGGGGGGGG
>DWHQ01001950.1:0-10044 GCA_018247955.1 Eurytides marcellus marcellus | reverse complement strand
CTATATACACTATGCATTACAAATACATTAAATATTATATAATCGTTATTTACGTTCAGTCTAATAATTACAAACACAAAATTTCTCAATAATGAGAGTCAAATAAAAAAATAATATTATGCAAAAAGCATTTTTTTACTAAAAAACACTGACTTCAAACAAACCAACTAGTAGGTATATGTTACATTTTCTATTTAATATTAATTTTAATATTAGTTCTACAGTGTAACTTTAAAGTTCAAAGTTCCAATCATAATGAAATTTTGATGGACCTAAGATTGCAGGAAGTTCTTAAATAAACAGACCAAAAAATGGATCATCAAAATTGATTGGTAGTGATATTAAAAGAAAATCAGACAAGTTGGGAACATTAGGACGTCGGTTAATAATGATAAAGGTGCGAACTCCTCGAATACAAATACATTCAAACTTATTAATTCATTGAATTGTCGAATTCCAATTACTTCAAACTAGGCTTAAAAACTTACTTAATAGAGAGATTCCTAAAGACTGAGAATGATCTGTTGGAAAATATAACACTAAAATATTTTCAAACTCTCCTAACTCGATTAGTGAGTCCGTTTTATCCCTGTCTCGCGCGACTACTAATTGCCTCATTTAGATTTTTGAACAACCAACGAGCATCCGGGTTGCTGATCGATCCCGGGACCCCTCGGTTCCGGTCGCTCCAGCGCCTGCCCGTTTTTAAAATCCTTTAAACTGACCAGCGTAGCATAGAGCTTCTATCGAGGGCGTAATGTAAAATTTCGAACCGAAATAACATTGAGCGCGTATCATGAGAGCTCTCACTATACTGGACGCTCCATCTGCAGCAGGTAGAATAGCTAATTGTGTATTCTTTCCTCGCATCCAGCGTCCTTAATCCGCCCTTTTTGTCCCACCACCCTTTTCCATCCTCTTCACCGCACCCCAACTAGGTGGAAAGTTTTAAGCGAGCGAAGCGTGGCATCAAATTAAAAATGTGAAAACAATGTGATTACAACAATCCTGAGCGTCCATCTTTTAGATATTTTAACTTTTATTCTGAGGGTGAATAATTTAAAGCAATGCATATGGAAATTTAAATTACAATGGCCCAACGTGTTCGTCGCACACAAGTGTGATATAGCTGTCTATAAAACATCTATCCCGTCATTGTATTGCATATATGACTCATGGTTATTGCTATCGGTTTGATTCTTATAAAAAGCGATATAAAGTATTTAAAAAATCAGGAAAACGTCATAAGATTCGGAGAGTAGGCAATTATTCGTCGCGATAAATCGCTCAACGCAAATAGGTGGGGTGGAGATTTCATCAAGTGCCTGCCTCCTGTAGGGTAACTGAGGCACTGCTGTAACTGTTTACAGCGTTGCAAACGGGAGATAACCAAAAAATCACCGGTAAACAGATTTAACAACAACCATACATTGTAATGTACGAACGGTAACATATTTTAATCTGTATGCGTACGAATTAGAACAGAGTTGGTGGAGGGGAGAAAATTGCTCGGGCGATATTTGCATTTCTATTGAAATCTCACGGTCTCTGAAAAACTATGCCTCTGAACGCACCTTTCGGTTAAGAAGCGAAAGCAGTAGTTTAGTCCGTGGGTTAGTTTGTTTACGTTAGCGGTGCGGGAGACTATGTATATGCGGCGTGTTAATTTTAACTACTAGATTTATCGTTGTAGCGGTAATTAATATAAATTATACCCTAGAGAATGTTGAAGTAAAATAAGATTGGTTCATTTTATATTACACTATTTGTAACCGTACCTCTATTGAAGCCAAGTACCAATATCGATTCGGTAAAGGTCCATTTAATTAGGGCAACATAAGTATAACGTACCGAGTATAACCTTTTGTTGTCTATAGATTTTCCGACCCCCAGCTCTACTAGCTCGTATGGCAGACGGTCGCTATACGGAGGTATACGTAGAAGTTGACTTTAGGGAAGGGATCATAATAGGAAATTTTCCCGGGCTTCTGTGCGTGCAGTATCCGATACCCTTTTTACTTGTATTGTTTTTATCCGCCAAACTTAATGAAAGAACTTGTCTCGCCTATATTGCGATTTCAATTCACCCCGTGTCACGTTCAGATGTGCTCCGATATTTTACGTTATTTATGTTTTGGAGCGAGCTAATGACGTTACCTTATCTCCGCTAAATGCGAAGCCGTTTTAAAAGGGCGACGACATCGCGCGGGATTGTTTGGAGCTCCATTATCAGCATTTTGGGTGGTCATTCTTTGGCAAAATGACCGTTCTGGCAATGACTACTAACACAGTAGGTAAGCCAGTCAAAGATTTTCTTTAAAAAAAATATCTAATTCTCTCGTGTAGAATATTACACTAAGACTTTACTAACCCGCAGCTATTGAACAGTGCAAACCGGTATTTTATTAGTTAAAAGAGGATTTTTTTGTGTTTTATGTGAGCATTGCTTCATGTATGTTTTAAATATCTCAAGTAGATACCGACCGTTGACGTTATAACTTGCCAGTAAACTCAAATAAACGGAACCTAAGAAACGGCTCGACATTTTATTAACCCGGTGAAAACGTCATTTTTACGACAGCTCATATTGGATAACGCACCTCAATAAAATCAGAGCCTATACAAAATTTATGCTCAAGAAACTAGGACACGAAAAATGAACTTTTTGTTCATCAGCTGTAAATGTCCCCGCAAATTGGCCATAAATTTCTGCTCTATTAAAATTTATTGTTCACCAAAACGTTTATTGTTACATTACGTAACTCGGTAACCCTTCTAGTCGTAAAACAATGCAGCGCCACGGTACATGCAAAAAAATGTCCTTCGTAGCGACGAATTGTATTGTGTTGTATTGATTTAGGGGTAATAATCGCGTGGCAGGATCGATTTGATTTTATGACGCGGGGGGCAGTGTTTTACGATCTCTTATCGAATCGAATTTTTTTTACTGCTCACAGTCGAAACGAACGTGTAATTTTTATATAAAGCACCGATAAAAATTAAATAAACGACCCGATAGAATCGTCGACGGTGTTAATTAGTATAAACAAGATTAAGTTTAATATTAAATTTAATTTTACGCAATTATTTCGTTGCATTCAGCCCTAACATTTTCAACACTGCGCGTATGTGTATATGTATGACGCTAATTGATGAGCCATTAGCCGTTCGACATTTAAATACAATGGATGCATTTAATACGCCTGTGTGCTAGCGATTAAATAATTGTCGAGAATAATAATTAAGTTTAAAAGCTCACATTACGGCCGTACTCAAATCGATAGATTATAGCTGAGATAAGAGTAATACATACTTATAAGGTAACGCGAAACACGTCTACAATGTAACAGCAAATTGGAGCCCTCCGTGTGTGCCGTTTAGACGCTGGCACATACCTTTCTCTTTATACAAGATAAAGCAAACACCGCTCGGGGAAGATAAAGAGGAGAAATCGACCGCAACTATATAAAGGTTTGCGGCGATAAAAATACCATGTTTATTTGCACGTCTTACATCAGCCCAGTGCCGGGCGAAACGGGCCTACCGTTGTGGATATCGATATGCGAAAATATCCCCTGAAACGAATGCTGTACGATCGTCTTTCACATTCTGTGGGCGCGCCGACAAAATCTTTTATAAGCCGTTCGCTTAGTTGAACTTGCGAACCGTCATATCAGTAAATTCGGATCCCTATCTCGGGCGATTTTTTTTTCTTCACCCCGAAAATGTGATTTAAAAAGTGCACTTCTGAAAGATTGGCGAGTTGTCTGTTAGCGGGGCAGATGGCGCTCATTATTGGTGATGCTGAAAGGATTGAACGCTCGACATGTACTGTTCTATTTTTAAACGAACGTATCACCGACTGTTTTTGTTTACTCTTTTTATTGCGGGAATTGGATATTTATTTTCATTTAAACTTTAACGTTTACTCAACTGCTTTTAAAGAACGTTTACTCTGGCTAATGTAGTCCTATTTCTGGACGCTTCTACTCAACACTTGTTTCCTATCTATTTGTTATATCTCAATATGTATCCATCCCCCATATACTTATTTGTTTTCTTAACGATATTATTAAACAACCCACTCGTAACAGTACTGCGATTGTAATAATGTGTTGTTTTTCTTTTCAGGCGCATCACATACGTCGGAGGGAGAGGCACATAATCGGCCGCTTCGGTTTCGCGCTGTCGCATATCTCAGAGGTGGTACGACAACAGTCAGAGAGCTTGAAATTTTCTATTAATTGCCGTTTTTATTGCATTTCAACGGTGTCAGAGTTAATACTGCACCAGACCGCACCGTAGAGTACCGTATATTCCAACAGTCCCGTGTTTTTGATTGTATAACCGCATTATTATGCCGACGGCATTAATAAGTGACAACGCAATATTTTAAAGCCCTGCCCACGCATAAATAAAAGTAACTGCTATTTTATGTACGCACAGGCGAAACATTATTGATTCATGTCTTTACGGCATTACGGTCTTTATGTCAAGATAATGCACACTCATTTATTTTTATTAAACGAATAAAAGCCATTGAAACTTTTATAAAGGACAATTGAATGCTACGCGAAATGTATGCTAATGTCGCAAGGAAGGGAATAATTGTCTAAACTTCCTCCTCTAGAGGCACTTGATCATATATAAAGACGTCATCTTAACTTGGCTCGGGAGATATTTGCCATGAAAAATTCAATAGGTCGTCGGCCAAGGGCTTGCGGGGGTGAGAGCGAAACAGTGAAAACACAAAAACAATGATGTTGATTTAATAAATACGCAGCGAGCGTGTTCCGCATGCAGCTGGGAGTTTTGGCAGACGGACAGCCTTTGTACATACTTACAAGTGGATCCAACAGCACCGATGTCATCGGATGTCCCTGTCTTAGCAGCACCTTGATTAATAAAATGCTGAGCGCCGACGGAAATATGGTTACGCGAATATTCCTGTAAATTGTGGCCGCTCACAGCACCCCAACCGGTCCAAGGCGGGAAAACATTAAACGATTTATATCACCACTCGATTCGGACGCGAATGGCAACCATCAGATTTCAGTCACACGCCGCCGGCCGAAAATAAATCGCGGCAACGTTTCATTTAAGGAGTACACGAACAGCGCCACCGACAAAATAATCGGCTATTGAGAGCGGCGTCCGTTGACTCTATTCGCATAAATAACCTCATTAAATTCCGCCCGAGTGGCAACTCGGTCAAATACCTGCGTTTTAAATCAGACTCGAACTTATTTCGAAACGATTCGCTCGCAAAACATGACCGTAGCGATAAATTATTTAGCTATATCACGGATCATTCGTGGAACGATGCGAGAATCAATTTCAGCTGTGCGCCTATTTGAATTCGGCCGTACACTGACGCGGTTAACCCGAATGAAATATACACTTTTAAATAAACGATCGCGATACGGGATATTGTAAGGCACTTCATAACTCGGTTAGGAGTGAGAACACGAATACACATAGAGTGAGGTTAGATAAATTGTTATTTAACCGAAATTGCGTCGAGAAAATTGACGCATGTACTCAATTTCTCGACATCGTTCGATTAAATAACAGAACTTACATTAAGAATCTCTATCTCTTTATACATAACAATTTAATAAATTCAACGAGCATGCCTTGACAACGATCAGAAGACTCTACTTTCGGAATGCCAACGCTGAAAAACGTTGATGAAATTGCCCGACGAATTATACGTAATAAGATTATATTCTAACGGTTAATTTATTCAGGGAGCCGTTTAGTTTGAGAAAACAAAGCACATATTACATTTAAAAGTCAATGCAAAGGCACATTCAATTACGAGCAAAGTGTATTTTAGCATTACTCCCCTTGATGTAGCAGACGTCAGGCCGCCTCCCACGACAGCTCGATTGCTTTCGACGTTGTAAAGTAGATAACATATTTTTTATTTTTCCAAAGCATTAAGAGCCGTTAAAATTCTCATGCTATATCTTTTGGCTCTTAATGAAACCCTAAATGGAATTAGCACTGTTATCACGATTTATTTATTGTTTGATTAGGATGTAAATATTTTAAATATTATCATAAGTGTCCCATTTGCGCCCACCATTTTATTTTACATAATTCAGTTCTTTACTCCGCTTAATATAAAGGTGTCATCACAGAGAGACAAACAGTTGATCTATTGATCACTTATTAAAGATTTTTTGAGACCAGTATACACACTTTGATCACTAAGCCACTGAGAAAATGATATATAATAAATATGGGCAGCATCGAGTCTAGATTTTGGTACCAATAACTTTATAAATTCGCCGCCGCTTAGGAAAAATGTCATCAATATAATTCCGCTATGCTTCGAAACGAAGCAATCTCGACAGGTTACACTAGCGTCATCTGTTGCGTGCTTCGCGTAAGATGACAATCTTTGGAGTCATCGCATACGTGACACCAGCTACTCTAGGCGAGCGGGCAACCTACATTTCAGCACGTCCGCCGACCCCGCAAGGACGGAATCCGTCATCGGGCGGGTCAAGGCCGCGTCAGCTCGTGTCAAACGCGTCACAGTATCTGCATCTGTGATCGTCTAGATTGCCGCCGTTGCATTCGCACGCGACTCTGCACCTTACGCCACCGCCTTAAGACCGATGGCAATCACTCGGTAAAAATAGCCGGTGCAACGACCCCGAATCACGGGAGAACCGCTCGCATCCCGCATCCCGTCCCCCTCGGCCGATTTAGGATGTTGATAAATTCGTCGCGCTTTCGTTTGCCATCTTATCTTACGAATGACCCAAATAGATCACTTTCTCTGTATAAATATTAAATGATAAAACCGATAGCGTTGTTCTGAAAGTTATGGCTTTTTTATAACAAATAGCAAAACATCACGCGTAATTAACTACTAATTATTCCGCTAGTATTAAAGCTCCTACACATAGTTAACTCATATCATTTTAGGAGTTCTATTCTATTAATTTTTGTTTCTAACTCTTCACGCTACATAGAAAACATACCATCCATCGCCACGGGATACTAAACTCAATGATCTCATTAAATATTTATATTATAGATATTTTTAACAATATCAACGTGTTTTGAAGGTGACGACACACCAACGCAAAAACATTGCGTTGACGTTTAGACTAAATTGCTAACAGACAATTTCTATTAGTTTTACTAATATTGTAAATCAGAATGTTTGTTTCTACTTTGTTTGGTTTATACTTCTTTGTCGCAGCAGCGGATCAAGAGAAAGTTATGATTAATATATAAATGTAAGTAAAAAATGGGACCAGAAACTGTAATTATCGCGAGCAAAGCCGCGGGAAAAACCTAACCCGTATATATCAGTATACATGTCTATTAGGTCATCAGTACTCCATTAACAATAAATAATGAAATACCAACATAAAGAAGAGATACATTAATAAGAGGTTAGATAGGTTAGAAGAACAAAATAACAAACCGATTATTCATAAATCCACCAGGTAGACCACGGAGTCAAAAGAGGGGAACGGTCGGGCGATCATAAATTTGCGATTTTTAAAATAAAGTAAAAAAATATATACATATATATTAACACACGTTACTAATCTGTGAGCCAATCACATAAATAAAGCGCGCGACAGATGCGCGTAGCCCCCGTCCCTTCTAACATTTTTATAACAATAAATTCGAGAGAGAAAACTCTCGGAATTACAGTCGGCACCACAAAGCGGGATACAGTTGTTCGACGCAAGGTGGTCTTTAATTATTTAAGATAGAATTATGATAGAACTTCATTAGGTGGGACCGAGTAATTTAATTCGTAATAAATAATATCGCGCACCGCTTTGTGTTTGCGCGATTGGTTTTGTAATAATGTATACCTGCACGCCCGTAGGCGCGCCTTTTTAATTCGTTTCCAGGCTTTTAAGTATGAGATATCTCTGTCTTTATTAGGTGACATAACTGCTATACACGCAATGATTTGTAACTGAACATCTAAATGTGAAAAACATTTTCGTATAAGTCAAAAGTTTAGAGGTTTTTGTCATTTGGTTCGTTTACGTTTTTTACCCACATAAAAACTGCAATGATAACAATTTGTAACAAACAAATATATCTATGTAGCTATTTAGAAATATGTCGATACCTACATGGAGGTAAGGTATTAACCCAGTAATTAAGTTGAGTTTGATGTCAATAAAATACTGGAAAGATCGTAGTGTACTTTTGTCCTTTTTAAAGAGAAAGGCATCAAGAAATAAGACAACAATCTGCATATTAAATCAAAAATATTATTTTCTAGTATCTACATGAATACTAAGAAAAATATAAATAGGATAATAATACTAACATATTGACAGTAAGTAATAAGGAAAACGTATGAATATGAGAAATGCGCAGCGAAAATATGACATTTTATAAAATAACAAAAACAGTTAGAACACATCGTTAACAAGCGATGTACAACGGGACTGCGAGAAATTAAGAGAAAATAGAACGAATGAAAATCTTTGAACTGACTTTCTCTTCGTATACGTATACATATAAAGTTTAAACGATGTAAGAATTTTGTTGTCTATGTTTAGATTAATTTAAGTAAATGAATATTTTGTTTGCATTATTGCAAAAAAAAACTTTCATAATAGTCACACATACAGTTTCTTTTTATCTCACTTTAATAGGGTTATCAATTGCTCTGGTTATTTTATGGTATATATGCGACGATTATGAATCAATTATAGTGATTCTCTTATTAATAAGAAACAGCCTATTTTGGAAAGTTGGTCCAATAGACTAAATAGTGATAATTAGCTAACTTGTATGATATAGAGATAATCAATTTGTAGCATATTATAATGTATGAGTTGCATATTATAAAAAATCTCAGAAAACCTAAATGATTTTTATTACAGGCATCTAGATTTCGTACACACAAGAAAACATTTGAGGAACAAAGGGCAATAGGCCGCTGTGCAAGGTGTTTTTAAAAATATTACAACGCCAGAAGCTCCTTGTGAGATTAAACGGATAGATATATTTTAACCTCTTAATCCTGCATGTTACGCTCAGAATATTTTGCGTAGAATACATCCCTTGGAATTTTATTTAAACATTGGTCGTTGTAAAACGTATTTTAAGTAAAAACATTTTATCATGTATTTAGTTCTGAAAATATGTGGCGAAACTTTTAAAAATAACATCTAGAATATAAAATGAAGCATCCGTAATCGGTGATTAAAACATTTATATAAGTTAGGTTATGTTTCGTATTTTTAATTTTAAGTATCAGTGACAACTTTTAAGTTGTTATCTATCGCGGTGCATTTTAATGCTCCCCTCGCTCGACTGGGGTGCATTCAAAATGTTCTAAACCGATAATTCTTAGCGCAAGAATGCGGGCCGACAAGCTTTGACACATAAATTCCCTTGCAATATTTAGTTTACTGCTATTGTAAGCTTTAAAACATTGTGTTAGAATACATTATTGTTTGAATGATTAAGCAGCGTAAGTTTGTAAAATTGTAGTAATGGTGGACCGTCATGGCGCTTGTGACGTCATTCAGCCAATGAGCGCGAAGAGCGACGCGACTGTAGCGCCACAAGATGGCCGCCGTCGGCCGGTTGCCGCCGCCTTCTCTGTTTAGGCCTAAATACACACAAGTTTTTTTATTTTTATTAAAAACCAGAGTTTCTCCTAATAAAGTAGCACTTTTGTTAACGGCAATGGTATTTAAAAATTAGTTTTAATTCGACTTTATGAAATAATAAGTGAAAAATCAGTGCGAATGAAGAAAAAGGGTGTTACAGTGAGTAGTAAAGTTTTTTATTTTGGTTTTATTCTTTTGATGTCCAAACTAATATAGCTATTCAATTATAGCTTTTCATTAATTTCTATTCTTATTTGAAGTTAAAATGTAATTGCTAATTCATAAATTTTTTGGTGTTATTATAGCTTTAAACTTTTCCATATTCTTATAAGATATTTATGTCAGTTATATTAAAATCTTAGACAATTTCTTAGAGTTGTTTTGTTATAGATAATGGTAATTAATGTAAAACGAACTATGTTAA
>DWHQ01001949.1:0-10045 GCA_018247955.1 Eurytides marcellus marcellus | reverse complement strand
TGATCACTCTCTACTCTCGATATATATTTAGTTAAGTCGAAACTCTGCTCGTTCGTTAAGAAAAATAAATAATCTTGGATTATACCATCTTTATTTTGGAGCTCATCGTTTTGATTATTATTATTTTTTTAATAAAAAGACAGCATCTTTCCGTTAACTAACATGATTATCACTTTATCAAAAATAAAATGTGTGCGTCGCGGGACGCCCAACAGAAGTGATAACTTGTCAAACTGTCAACTGTAGCCAGACAAACTGGCGGCGTTATGCGTTACGTTACGAAGCGGTTTACCCTCCTATTAAGTTATTACTTCAAAAACGTGTTTATTAATGTTCGTAAATCTATTGAATTGCGTAAGTTCTCTCGAAAATAAATAACATAGTTATTCGTCAGCTAGTATAGACAAATTTAGTAACATTAAAAGGAAACTAGTGCATTGACGAAATTAAAAAAAAAACGGTGTTAAGAGGCGATGTGTTGTAAAGTCACGCAGAATAACCGTGTTGAACGTGTAACAAATAGCCCTGCCAATATCAATATGTTACAAACACGAAACAGCTATTAATTACGACAGTGCTCTTAAATGAAAATTTGCAAATGCGATAAAATGTATCATGACTATCGCACAAGAAACTAAGAACGCTGATATATTTCACGAACTCAAACCTAGTGAACGCTAATGAATGTAAAAAGTATTTCATTTTGCGCACATATAGAACGCGAGCGGCTGCTTCTTCAAAAGAAAATCCGTCACTAAATGAGCAAAATGGCCGTGCTCATACAAAGAAGGCGAACTGAAAAAAAGTGTTTTTCTTAAAAAGTTCTTTAAGAAATCTTTCCACTACAGTTTTATAAAAAGTTTTAATATTTTTAACTCGATTTTGTTCCTTATCGTTTCGAATTAATAATGTAAACAAACATTAATATCATATAGAATATTTATGCTAGCGTCGTGATAAATATTTAAGAGCAAAAAGTATTTTTGTTCCTGAATTACTTTCAACTTTTAAAAATTATTGTATTTACTGTTGAACTGTTGAAGGAAAAGATATCGGCGTTTTGTTCTATTTTGAGTGGAATGTATATGTATTTTTTTTAAATATTGATTTCTATAAGTATTTGATAAAGGATAAAGGAATGTTGTGTGATTTGTTTTGTGACATTGAATTTATCAGTCATTCAAGATCTTTAAACACTTATGCTGGTAAGTGTCATTTGTTTCGAGAGCCTTTAAAGTACTTTAGCATAGCAGTTACTCGAAAATTATATTTGATTGCAACCTTATATAAAGACTAAGTAAAAAACTAAATAAAATAAAATTGTATAGTTTAAATTTAAAAAACTAAAAGGTTGAAGCGATGGACCATATATGCATTGCAAAAATGATGCGTTTAAAAATGCCTTGCACTGTGACTAAGGCAACGTTGTAAGTGATGATTTTTTTTCTTGTATTTATTCGAATATTAAACTTTATTATATAAGACTGGCTTGTATATAATTAAATGTTGCCGAGTTTTTCTGCATTTATATTAATTTTTAAATTTCCAGAACTCCGTAGTCATTGTAGAATAATTCTCGCGGTCAGGAACACTGCAGTCTTCGATAGGTCGGGAAATATAATAAGGTAAAAGTTAGATTCATTAAATGCAAAACTGACGTATCTGGCAATAGAAGTTTAAAAAAAATAATTAGGCGCATTAAAAGCAACTGTCATATGTTTCACGGCAACGGGTGCGTCGGTGTCGGTCCGTCGCGTGACCGTCCGATGCCTGCTTGCCAATTGCGCATTACCCGCCATGCACAGCCTGCAAGCGATTATTAGTGCATTCCCACATTATTTCACAACAAAGTCGAACACTGAAATTGTTTCACTTTCCTACGCTTCGTCGTGTATTAAAAACAGTTCACGTTTTCAATGTTTCGTTGTAAATTAATACAAGTAATATACGCCAAGTTAAATGTTATAGTTGTTAGGGTGTAATATTTTTCATAATAACACGTTCACTTTAAATTAAAATATTTATGTGATTCTGATGTTACATATGTTTAGAGCTTGTTTTAAAATAAGTTTCGGTAATAAACTATCTGATTATGTATGACAGAGCTGATTTCTGAAATAGGTCTCTCTACACTAAGTCTTACAGTATGTTTATCGAAAGAAACAATGGCTTAACCGCCAATTACCAATGGTTAGCGTTGTTTACAGCACTTCCTGCTGCGGAATGTGGAACGAATTCCATTTAACGACGCTTCGATAAGGATGAATGGAAACAAGTATCTAGGTAAAACGAAACGCTGGTAATTTACTGAAAAGGCCAAAACGTAAAAAGCTGAATCATTCTGGTGACAAAATGTTGCATTAACTGTCTTATTTCGTTTTCTTCCAAAAAGATACGTGTAAATAGGGTTCAAAAAAAATACTTGCACAATATTCTATGCAAAGGAACTTCATTACTTGTCGAAAATGTATTTTGCGTTGCATTAAAAATGTAACATAATAATAATAAATATCAAAATCTAGTTATTTCTGTTGAAGAACTATCTTTTATGCTTGCATATTCCACCTTTAATGTCGGCCACGCACTTGCAAGTCCTTTGATGTTGCGAATGTTCAGGTGAGCCGCTTGCTCGTTTGTCATACTCCAAGCAATATATTTTATATAACTGCTTTGTGGTAAATTAACTAGCAATGGTGTAGTGTTTTCTGACACAGCAATCTGTTATGTAACCAACGCAACTGTCTCCTTTTCTTTTTTTTTCTAAATAATCAAGAAAATACACTAATCAAAGATGTTATTTTTGAATTTAGTCGACGAGGTTGTTATAAAAACATATATACATTAAGGGTTACCTATTATTAAAGTAGATGCTATATCATACTAATTGCAAATTGATGACCCCCTGCCAGTCAGTGATAAATTTGGACTCAATTGTCGCGCTGATTAAAGTAACAAGATGTCTGGACAGAATATATTACTATCGTTTGCATACTTACAAACACTACGGAAAAACTAATTGGATTTTTTTATAAATATGCAACGAACAACCGACGGCGTTGCTCGTTAGTTTGGGATGTTCGATTATCTTAATTTTTAAATATGAATATTTTTTGTCTTTTTGTTTAGAAAAAAAAAACGCTGTCCCTATTGTAAGATTTTTTCCGTCACAAGTTTTTGTGTCACAAGGGCCTTTTATATAAATAAATTTCACGTGGACAAAGGCCCCGATCTGGAAATATCTGTAGTTTATACACATATTTATTTCGATCCCCGAGCCAATTCAACAGCGCCAAATGGGTTATCAAAAAGAAACGAAGTTAAGATACAAAATGTTTATTATGCGGAAGTCACAACTTTTTTTATTTTTAATATCAGTCTTTTCTTTACTTAATGACGATATTTTCAAATAAAGAAAACTAGAAGAATGGAATAGAAAATTGTAGTAAAATATGACTCAGATAATTGACATTCAGATAAATGACACAGATATGATACCTACAAATCAGAAAAGCAACTAAGACATTAAGTAACGATGATTTTATCTAAGAGATACATATGTTTGGATGGAAATTTTCTGTTGAGAAATAGAAGTAATTAAATCTAATATTTGGTAATTAAAACAGATATTAAATAAAGAGATATTAAAAATAATGATGACCTGTTTGGCGCAGTTGTTAAGTAATTAACTATCTATAAATGTTCCGGATCTGGACATTATCTTAAGAGACGGGACTACTATTAAAAAAAACAATAATTAATTTGAAAAGAGTTTTATGCAAAATAGTTGAACTAAAAATCTTCTTCATATTTCTACATTTCAGATCTCTTGTATACCGATACTGCAGTTCAATAAACAAATAATATTTTATGTGTCTTCATTGTATGAGCCTCGAGAATTTCTTCAGGCAATTTGTTTCCGATTCGTGACTAATAAATCAAATCTGTGCAACATAAAATTTATCGGATGAATAACATCTATCACCCATATTTTTAATGTGTGAACTTTCCAATACGGGGAATTATGTATATACTGTATTGCATGCGTATGCGTGTGTTTTTATTAACCTAAACGCGTCTGCGAACATCACAAAGGAGTCACTTGCGAATTATTTCGTTCACGAAACATGACAAACTTGGTTTGTAAACCTCAACCTTCTTCTATAAAAGTAGTTTTCGACGTGATAAGGCTAACAAGTATGAGAATCGTTGCCGTTGACCTCGCTGGCCATCGGCCGTACGCCATTACCGCATTTAAATGACAAAAACATAAGTTGTGAAGCAGAAAAGAGAACGGACGCATTCGCATAATCACAAAATGCGATATTTGCGCTATCGATAGCAACACGATATATTGATACAAGGTTCTATAATGTATCTGTGGCCTTTATGTGTTAGGTTTATGTATCAGGTATATCTTGAGAAGTATTATTGAAGGGAATCTTCAAATTCAAGGTCTGCAGCCGTTATTTATCAACAATAATGTAAAAAATGACTATCTCGCTCCCTGCCCCTATTGTAAGATAGAAATATCTAGGTGTTTTACATACATACATTTCACATATTTGGCTCGGGTGGGTATTGAACTCACGATATGTGATGCCGAAGTCTATTATCTTGCTCAGGAACTCCGCCAAACTGGTCATCAAATGATTTTATTTGGGTAACTGACGTTCATTTGCCACAGCTCGAAAAATCAATTCTGAACATGTAAATAAATTAAATAAATTAAAAGATCTATATTTATATGCTAATGCTGAGTTTGCTCTGTTTACATTAGTGACGAAACAATTACTCGGACTTCATTGACATTCTTGAATATTTGCACATTCCTTGACATTTTTATTCGCACTTGCATTTGCAACGTCCTTGAAAATATTTTGCGAATATGACCGTCACAAGAAATGTAACCTCGCCAACTTTGAGTGAGTGAGACAAAAAGATATTAGATTTTTAAGAGTAAAGATATATTTAAACTTATATTCACTCTTAATTTTGATTTTACGCTATATTGTTTATATACTAACGTTGACTTAGCTGCTGCTAACATTGTCGTTGATCTACTGTTGTTAGTTTGCATTATCGCCTTTAATTCGGTACACTTTTAACTAATAACACACAAACACACACTTACACATACACAAGTGAAGTAATTCCATACGAGGGCAAACATTTTTTTTATGGATGTGAGCACAGGTTGTCTTACTTTGACGGGCCTATTTAGGTGAACTTCTTACTGACACGAGGCATAGAAGGCGGTGATTTTCATTAACCTGAAATGAGAAAAATGCAGCTGCGTGCACGCTCGTGCCTCTCGATAATTATGCGTTTTCCTCCTAATTTCGTTATTGACAAGTCTGTCTTAATTTCAACGGCTATATTAGGCGATACAATATTTATTTTAGGTCCTGTTGATGGAATTATTTCGATTTGAAACGCTGAAAAATTGTCAAATATGCCCCTAATTAACAATCTGTAATTGTAATATACATAAAAAGATGTATAAAGTTTTCTCTTCGCGTATTAATAATATTAATACTGCTTTATTGGTGCAGTTGATAAGCATTGGCTTCCTCACAGTTGGTCGTGTATACAATTCTGATGCTTGTTTTAAGAATAAAAAATATTGGAAAGTTACAGTTGAAGATGTTTGACTTAGCACCGTATATCATTGATAATAAATTAAAGGTTCTTTCCATATCAAATGTAGTTCTGAATGATTTTCATTGTGCGTTTCTTTCAGATTTTTCAAGTCTCGTTCTATTGTATTATTACATAAAAAATGATTGTTAAATGTACGTGTATTGTTACAATGTATAACATGATTAAAATCATAATTGATATTAAATCAAGGTTTTAGATTACATAGAATATGAGTAATTTATTTAGTGTCAATTTTGTAAGTAAAGTGTTATTTCTATTTTCAATACTTAAATCAAATAAAGAGCCGAATCAAAAGTGATTACTAGAAATGTCAATGAAACAAAGAATGATAATTGGCGACTTATTTGGTGCAACTACTAAGCTATTGGCCTCGGTGCCGCGGGTCTTGGGTTCGATTCTCACCCGGGGCAAATATTTGTATGAACTACAGATGATTGTTCCGGATCTGGGCGTTTGTCCGCGTGTAACTTTATGTATGTAAAACGTCCATATAACACATGAAATTTCTATCTTAAAATAGGGGCATTTTAAATGAAGATCAAAAATTTAATAATCAATAGTATGCTTTACGTTAGACAACATGATATCTTACTCGTAGAATTGCAATTACAAAAATGTTATGAGCTTCTAACGTGGCAAATTGAACTTCGCGTATCGATATTATATACGAGTGCAATGCCTATTAGTCTATAATGTATTTATAGATGATTATAATATAGATTATTATTATTTAGAAACTATAGGAACTGGAGGCATGACCAAGTTATTTCATAGATATTTGAACAGTACTACGAGACTGTCTTTTTGTTTGTCAAAATGTAATGTAACAATAAAATTGTTAAGTTCAAGAAAAGAAAAAAAATATTTGGAGTGGACGGTAAAAACCTTTTAGACGATAATGAACTAAGTTCATATAAGTTGTGGAAATAATGTGTATCAGTTTACTCTAGTATTTTTTCATAGTTTTGTCACTAAAGAGCATAACAGGATTAAGAGATCGCGCCTTATGTAAACCAGAATAGTGGCAAACGTATGAACGTGCATTCCCTTTAACTGAAAAATGTGTTTGAAATACTTTCTCTAGCTTCGGTCAAGTAAAGCGAGCCTTACAGACCTTTAAAGAGATAAAAGCTGGTGCAATTGGAAAGTCGAAGGCGGCCGGGCTAATTCCATAACTCGAGTTCAGAACCTGTACCGAGAACAGCGAAGCCAACACAATAAGAGCGATGATCTAATTGAATTAGAATCGTTCGCCGGCTTCAGGCCTTCAGTTGTCGGTGCGACGGTGGCAGCGTTCGAAAGTGATTTTCGGCGGGCTTCGGATTTTCGTGTGCCGACGGTGCGGAATGCGGGACTTTCTTCGAGACGGTCGGCACGGTGTCAAGTGCGATTAAAGCGAACACTGGCAGGGCGCCGGGCGGTGAGAGCGCGGCCCGGTTGCGACCGGTCGGCCCCACCGCCGACGACGTCGCGACGCCCGCACGCCGCCATCGCGCCACCACAACGTCGCAACCGCCGCACGACGTGCACAACGCACCGGACGCCAAGTGAACATGTCAATAGTGCTACGGAACTTAAAGTGATCGTGCGATTTCCGTTAGAGTTCGAAGCGATCGAGCGCATATTTCGGTGAGTGTGTATCTTGTATGTACAGTAAGGAATAATTGTGGTGACCCTGGTGGAAATATTTTTTAAAGTAACTCTTAAATTGTTTTAAAAACTCTTAAGAAGACTTGTGAAAGTCTATTTTTTTCTGAGTAAGTTAAAATATTGAAAAGTGTGAATAACTCTTCAAAACTCGTTAATAAGTCTCATGTTCTCAGAAAAATTGGCACTAAAAATATTTCCAAAAGGGAAATGAGGTGTTGCGCGGGTTCCCATCGGGAAGGCTAAGGTCGCTCGCGTCGCGCCATGCGTGTATTGCGATTAAGGGCGCGTCGGGCTGCTCCCTGCTATCCCGACCACCCCCCGCGTCTTGCTTCGACCCGCACGCCTGGCTTGCAGTTTTCCTTTTCCCGCCCGCCTTTGCGCTTTGTTCTATATAAGGATAATCAGGATATTTGCACACCAAAATGCATTACCTTCAGCTAATATTTATCTTTTTTTATCATATCTGTTTTTACACTTTTTTGTTTCTTTTCCGTTGTTTGTTTCAATGGTAATAAGATTTTATTCAATAGATATTAATGCGTAAAAATATGGAAAACTAATGCATGTTCAATACATTTATTGTTGAAGGCATATAGATAAATAATGCAGAACTTTTATATAAGTGGTTCTCTTTATTATATCGCTTATGTTTATGAGTACTTAATCATGATAATAACAATATTCTTATTGGTGTATTACGCTTCGTGATATTCGTTCGTGGTTTAGATTGTTTCAAGAATTTGCTATATGGTCTTATGTAAGTGGCTTACAAGTAATTGAATCAATATACACTTTTCCCATATTTCTGCACTGAGGTAATAGTCTTTATGCCTTTCACTCGGTTCACAGTACCCCGCAATGTAATAAAATAAACTATGTAACTAACAATTTAAAAACTAAAAAAGGTGTTATTCAAAATTTATTTTATAAAGTTTGTTTTTATCTGTTCGGTACATTATTTATATGCTAATTGAACCCAAGAGATTTACGAAGAATAGTAAAATATGAGCTAATACTTCCGTTCCGAAAAAAGTATTTATTGAGAAAATGAAAGGTTTAATAAACTTAAAGCGTCTCAATATAGGCGTAATTTAATAAAGAATCGTTATTCTAATCAAATTATTTTTTTTATTACTTATTTTAAATACATAGTATAAATAGACTATAATTTACATAACATAGCAACATTATCGGAAATATTAATAAAGATTAAATGTATAATTCGTTGACCGATCTCGTCTGTTTTTGTGTGCGCGGCAAGGTAGAAAGCAATGGTCTCACAGTTTTCACTGGCGGTTAAATATTAGTTCAGTTCATTTATACTTGAATTCACAAACTAAAAGCTGCGCTTGACGAAACTTGATCTTAAACCTGATTAAAATAATGCGAATAACAGGTTCACCAATGATAGCATTTTATCGTATTCGTAGTAAGGCATTTGCGACACGTGAGTGATTTTGGTATACGTCGATGTATCATCAATTTTAAATATAAAATTTATGACCCTAATTGGAGTTAAATGTCATTGAAAGCTAATGCAATGTTGTTATTCCTAATATTTAAACTGAAACCCCGACTCAATTTGAGTGCAGCTAAATGGGTCAATAGCCCATTCCTTCAAATTGATTCGTTTGCCACATAAGCGTATCATAAGTTTATAATATACGACGCAATATCCTGTTTCGAAGTTATCGTCTGCAGTCATCGAATAATAATAGCGGTATCTGTTTTAAACGTAAGCCGATAGAAATGATTGGATTCAATGAGTGGACCAAACAGGCTTTTTAGTGTTATTTGGTTTGGAATCGAGCTGATTGGCTTATTGGTCGGATGTTGCAGGATATTAACCTCTGAGTTTGGCCAAAGTCTGTGTCTAGGTTTTAGCGACGGGAAAGAATTAAATTACAATATAAAGATTTATAAAAAATATAATTTATTACTCGTAAATATGTTAAGTAAAAATAAAGACATAATTTCTGCATAAATTCTCGACACACGTGATTAGATTAGGTAGATTATGTTAATATTTTGTAAAGAATAATTAACAGAGAGGCTCTTACCTTCTAAAAGATGTAAAATACTTTTCTTTGAACAAACATGTGTTGTCAAGCAAGAAAAACCGACATTTTGGTTGGAATTGATTTATAATTTGTTTTTGTTAATGTACAATTTGATCAAGATAAAAATATAAACAATTTTAATATTAATGCAACAATTTAGTATACGTGGCGGTCAACCATGGCGAATATCTGATGTCATATTGCCCACGCCCACAACGACCGCCGCTTGGTTTGTTCGTTCGCATTCTTGAGCATTTGTTCTTAATTTACATTGAATAAATCTAAAACTATCGGCCTTAATGTAACTACTGTATCCTGGACTAGTATAAAATTTGTATTATTACTCAATGCAATGTCTTATCTTTTTCTTTTCTAATTCGGCTACCAAAAAGTTTGCCGCATACTATATGTTCGTTTGTTTAATCTAGCAATTTTAAAAGACGTCTATTTAATGTATTGGATGGGGGTCACGGCTGTCGTTAATATGTTGTAAAATTTCAAATGTATGCTTAAATGCAAATCAACCCAAGTAGAGTTTCCGTTATCCATTAGTAAGTTTTGTTGTTCTCTTACTTGTGAATGCTGCAGCTGTAACCGAATTTGAATACTAAACACAAATCGTCTATCTCTTTTATTAAATAATGTTATATTAATAGGTGGATATGAGGTACAAC
>DWHQ01001948.1:0-10046 GCA_018247955.1 Eurytides marcellus marcellus | reverse complement strand
CATCCCGCCGCCCCCCACCACGCCCGCGCTCGCCACCGAGTTCTGCCGCGAGCGGTACAGCTCCATCGCCAGCGAGCCTCGCTCGTCCGTCTCTCCAGCCAGCGACTCCTCCAAAGTCTTTTGCGCTTCTTCTGTCGAATTTACAATGTATTTGTTTGTGTCGCGCATAAACCCGACTCAAGTTTGTCAACGGTACACTTATACAGTCTGAACATGAAAATGTTAAAATCTACCATGCTGCTAAAAACCAATAGTTCAAAGGAGATTTTTCATTTAGCCGTGTTATTTCCACACGACTACCTTATATCGATTTTATATTTTATGAAAAAGTATTGTACTTACTTTTATACTTATAACTTTTGCTCTTCACGCAGAGTATCGCTATAACCATTATGATGATTATAATGGACGCGGCTGCCAGTGCCACCATGAACCACGTCCGGCGGTAGAACGGGCGATACTGCAGGTAGCCGTATTCCAAATACAGTTTCGAAGGTGTCACAATTACTTTGTCGCTGTACGTCGGGTTACTTATACCATAAATGTTGTACGCGATCACTCTAAAAGAATAGGCGGTGGATGGCAGCAGGCTTTGATATGATATAGTAAATTCTTCAAGCATTCCATTGCTGGTTCTCGTAATTGTTTCCCATCTGGTGTCGTCTACAAGGAACAGAAGGCAGTCAATGTATAAATTTTTGATTACTTGATGTGGAGGAAGGAAGAATTTGTTTTAACATTCACATCTCAATCGTAATCTTGCATATTTATATTATTTTTTTGCCATAAAGTAAAAAAAAAAAATAACTGACTGATTTTGAAATTTTCAGAAAATATTAAGTGCATTAAATGAGTTAATACATACGATACACTTAATTTTATATCATTCTTTATCTTACGACATTGTTAGCTCGAAGTGAATATTATTTTTAGGCCATCATCTTTATATGCTATATATAATAAATGCAGCGTGCAGTCAAAGATCCAGGGGGCAAGCAAAGCTTTGAAGGGCTTACGTTATATATTAGGTAAGTGTTACTCATAACAGTATTAGAAAACTTACACGCTTGCCATGTTTCCTTAGCTGCATAAAAGTAAAATAGAGTATTAAAAATAAATAAATATATGAGATTAAAATAAATGTTATAACATTTTTATTTGAGAATTATTGATTACTACTAAACGGATTATTCCATATTTCATTGAATCTGAACGATATTAACATAGAGTTGTGACATTGTTTTGCTATCATATAAACACATTCGAGGTCAATCACGACCAGTTCAAAACAAGTTAGAAACGAATCTTGGAACGACCCCAAATGTTTTGGGAGTTTATAGATTTTTGTTTCGTGGTAGTAGTATCATGTTTAAGCCCTTCGAGGGAGTGGATGTGAAAAAGTATGTAAAATAAATAAATGCTTTAAGTCATATTTTTCATTTGCGTAAGAACTGGCGGTCTATATGTTTATAGTTTGGAATATAATATCATACATTTTTGGTGCCCTTGCGTAAAGTTTTTACCCGTCTTAAGGAAATAGGGCGGTCAAAGCTTTGATAATTTAAAATTAAGTAATATAATTAATATTCTAAGTCCAGGGTACCTAATCGGTCGATCGCGAGAGCTTTATGGCATGGCCATAAAATTCTGCAACGTCCCCATATATATCGTCGGTAGAATGCGATTTTGTCGTATCTTGAAAACCTGCTCCACGTTACACCTAGACGACAATCCTGCATCGCATATGTATATTTCTAGCCCGACAGAATCGATTGATCGTAGTCTAAGAATATTGAGGTAGATCGCCAGCTGTTCAAGTTTGAGCAACCCTGTTCCAAGTTGTTGGATTCTTTTGCAGGGTCTGACTAGGGTGGTGTTGTGTCATTTATTCAACCGCCAAGCAGAAATGTTTCCGAGCTACTGTGTCCCAGTTTGAAGTTTGATTTCTGGGCATAGAGATATAACAATTTAAATCTCTGGGTGACCAGTGCAGCGCAGAGCCAAACAGGTTTGTGTGGCAATGTACTGTACTACTAATGAAAAATATAATACAGTCGGAATATGTGGAGTTTTGTATACCTTTCTTGCGGGCTTCTATGTAGTAGCCGAGCAGCGGGCCCCGGCCCGAGGCGGCGTTCTCCCAGCGCAGGTGCAGCGCTGCGGGGTCGGGGCGTAGGCGCAGGGCGCGGGGAGGGGAGGGCGAGCCGGGCTGCGGGCCGGTGCGTGCGCGCGCCTCGGCCGCCCCGCCCGCGCCCACCGTCACCGCTCGCACCCAGAACCGGTACTCCACCTCCTCCTCCAGCCCCCCCACCGCGAGACGTTGCTCGGTAACCTTTTGTTTCACTTGTTTGCTGAATCCTAAACGGGAACGACGGATACGATTACGTCTGTATGCTAGGTCCTTAATGCACATTTGCCGCGACTTATAACTGATGTCCTCTAGTGGTGTTGGTCGACTCACGTCCGTGTACAAAGTACACTTACTATTTTTTTGGCATAGTCTATATAAGTAGGTTGTATAACTATATATAACCATAATTTTATGGAATATGTCAATTCTATGCTATTATGTCCAACCAATTTGAGTTGTATAAGTTTTGATTTTTTTCATGACTTAATGAATGTCCAAATTTAAGCAAGCTTATTGAAATGTTGATAGAACAGAGTAAAATCTGTTTTAAGAGAGTAGTTTATTTAGTAGTAGTTTTATTGACTGGCTAATAGCAAAGAAGCAGTGTCCACTGGAGCTCACTCTCGTCCTGCTCGATGGTCTCGTAGGTGACGAGGTAGGAGTGGATGAGGCCGTTGCGCCTGTGCGGTGGCTGCCAGGCCACCACCAGGCTGTTCATGGTGATGTCGGAGAAGGTGATGTTGCGCGGCGCCGATGGCAGCCCCTGCTGCGTGCGGACCTGGATCGCGCTCGAGCGGGGCCCATCGCCCGCCGGGTTGAACGCGAGCACCTAACAAATCAAAGGTTTTAATATAATCATATCAATTATTATTCATTTTATAGTTTTTACAATAAGCCATTTTTATCATTAACATTAAAAGGATAAGTAAATGAAGACTACTTGTACAGCAACGTGTTCATATGTGTGTATTATTACTAACTACACTTAATTGAACTGGCTTAATAAAATAAAGAATTGAATCATTTAATTACTTGCAGTACATTCGAGTTGTGTCCGTAATTGTTGAACATACACACAAATATTACGTTTTTTCCTTAAAGTGCATGTATATAAGTGCATATTGTATGATTTTAAAAAATCATACAATAAACAAATAAATAAAACAATCTTTTTATAACAGATTTTTAAACTTGTAAAAAAACTATTGCAATTAAGTTAACATTAATGAGATTGAAATTACCTGGATACGATACTGCGTGTATTTGTCAAGGAACACTAGTGAATGCGATGATGCGGTGGCCGGCACCACTTCGATTTCCTCCTCCACTCTTCGTCCTGGTTCTGGTTCCTCCGGAGAGTCGGTCATTAAATAAAATATCTGAAACAAAATATATTTTTTTTACCATTTAATTTCACTTTGACATTTCTGTTAGAAGTTAGTGGGGGGTTCTACAAGATGTTGCTTTGGCGTAACTATGTAGAAGGGCCCTTCGGTTGTTTTTTTTATCAAACCATATTCAGTCTTATCAGAAACTGAAACTTTATTACAATATTACATACATATTTTCACTAAGAAGTCTTTGCCCCGCATTCGTTGATATAAACCTGTATAGATGTATCTTGCCAGAAGATGTGAGCATTAGAGGGTTTGAATTAATACATAAAGGGAGACTATAGTTCATTGGAGATGAAGAAGCATTTCAACGTGTTCAGGCTCCAAAAACCTCCACAGAACCACATAGGTTATAAGCATATGCATCATCAATAAAAGATGGAGTTCCCACCTTGTAGCCGAGTAGGTCGCCGTTCTGCTGGGCGAGCGCCGGTGGTTTCCAGGTGAGGGCCACTTCCGTGGGCGAGAGGGCCTCTGCGGTGACGTCACGGGGCGGCGCCGTGGGCACGGCCTCCCCCACCCACACCACGGCCGGGGTGCCCCCGGGGCCCGCGCCCTGCGAGTTCACCGCGCACACGCTGATCTCGTAGTTGCGGTCCACCGCCAGCTCAGTCAGCACCACTTCTTCGCTCTGTAACGTAACGTTAAAAAAACGGGTACTGTAACAGCTTTTTCATATTATTTGATAACCTAGATAACCTAGGAGAAGTTGATCTGCCTTTGTTTTGTTAACTCGCGAGTTAACAAACCCCGAACCCCTAAGACTAGCTTTATCAGCATTAATTACCTAATATTTCCGTCACTATATGCAAGTGCTGCCTTAGCATTAAGTTAGTATATAAGATCATTTTTTTTTGTATTATTTAATCAAATAAGGATTTGAATTGTAACGCTTTTCGAAAATAAAGTTATTTTTTGAACTCGTTCGTTGTCGGTTATTTAATTTTCCCGTATTATAGCGCCGCGTAAATTAACTATAGCGTTAATCAGGTGAAAGATTGTACAACGTCGTTAACATAAATTATACTCCCATAATTTTATTATACAAAGATATTTTAAAAATCCACTTCATATTTATGTTGAAGAAATAGCTAATTCCAAAAATTTTTACTTTTAGCATCAGATTAGCGATTAATAATTGTAACTGATTTTTTTTGTTGTTTTAATATTAGGAATAAAACATTGAAAGATGAATGTTCTTTATGGTTCGCAGCTAAATAAATTTGAATCCGGAACTTATAAGATCAGAAGCAAATATATAATTGGACGTGACGATAAACTTCTGTAAACCATCCATGCCTAACTCTTTTACAGTAATAGAACGTTTAGTTCAGGAATTATGAACTGCAAAATTTTAAAACCTTCCCTACCTTACCCATAGCTGTCAGATAAGTCTTTGCCAGAATATTGGAAACATTTCTCATTAATCCGGACCCGATATACGATTATACATTACTTTCCGACAGTAGAAAAAAATTCAATAGTGTGGCACATCCTCAGGATGACTGAAAAAGCGCCCCGCTAATATGTAAACATAACAGACTATATTTATCCTTCAATAATACCTCCCTTCTTCCCTCTCTCTGCTTTTCTCCTCATCCCTCGCACTCACTCCTCCTCCCTCCCTTTTTCAAAAACTCTCCCACCCCTTAAAGGCTGGCAATGCATTTGCTAGTTCTGTAATGTTGCAAATGTCCATGGGCGGCGGTAATCGGTGAACATAAAGTGAACCGCTTGCTCGTTTGAAAAAAAAAATGAATATACGTTTTGTTATATTTATACCTTAATACCGGGCACTTCTTGTTTCATGGTGTGTTGCAGGGAGGTGGGGAAATCGGTGAGGGGCTGGTAGAAGACCCGGTAGCCGCCGGTTCTGGTGTCACCGCTCCAATGCTGCTCGCTTAAGGGGGACCATTGCACGCGCACGCTGCTGGGCGTTATCGGCACCACTCGTAGATTCTCCACCGCTTTGCTCGGCGCTGTTGAAAAATAAAAATTACAGCGCTCAAGAGCCAGGCGACTGAAAATTGTAAGTTCGAGCAGATAATTAAATATAAAAAATGCGATTTGGGTAATTTTCAATATACTTAATGAAAATTGTGTTCTACAGCGCATAATATATCAGTTATTAAATAAAACTAATTTAGACAGATTTAAGTTTTCGTTCGTTACTATTAATGTTCACATAAACACAAGCAATTATTATGGTATTTAAGCTTTTTAGTGCCATCTTTTTTATAATAACATAAATTTAATAGCAGCAAAAAAGTTGCAGAGTTCGTCTGGGTAGCAATGCTGTGGATTTCTAGGTTATTCTACTGCCAAGCGGTGGTGTGCAAGCATTACTGTGTCAAGATTTGCATGCAACTATGAATGAAATGTGTTATTATTGGTTAGACAAGCGAGCGTTTCGCTTGCTCGTCTCATCACTCAATTTCTTTAAAATTAATTTATTTCTATCCCTGTACTAAACGTACACAACGTTTTTAGAAGAATAAACACCTACCGGCCGGTAAAGTTCTGACTATTTCAGTTGCGTTACTGTAGCGACTGGGGCCGATGTCGTTGGTCGCTCGTATTCGGAACTGGTACCCCGTATAGGGCTTAAGACCCTCCACTGTATAGGATGTGGCAAAGGGATCCACGCGCTCGGGAAGAGTCTGCCACGTCCCGCCTTCTTCTTTTTGTTGCACTGTGTAATATCTGAAGAGAAGACGTCACATTGTTAAAGTTATGAGTGAGAAAAAAAAGCCTTAGCCTTAGGTGTTAAATATACCGTTTATGTTTTTGTCTTGTCTAGTTTTGAATACGTTCGTTCACGTTGTACTCGGATGTGAAACGTGACGCAGGCAAATCGTTTCACTTTTTTGCTTACAAGTTATTAAAACTTAGCAAGTTTTTATCAAGTAAATCCAAAAATATGTTCGTTAACTTGTCTTTCGTTCGTATTTTAACGTAGTGGAAATAAAATACGACAAGGCAAGAAGAGGCGGAGAGTGACAACTTTTATCCATGGAAGTAGACCACGAAGCTGCGGGATTTAAATAGTCTCTGTATATTGCATATATTATACTTTGTATATATAATATAATATCACCGCCTCTGCGCCTGATCCGGAGAGAGGTCGTGTCGGGTATCCGTCCCATCGAGCTATGAGACTAAAGGAAGAGTTTAATACATCCTGCGCTATATAGGAGGTCGTGGGATCGTATCTCGCGGAGGGCAATGACTTTTTGTTGTTGTTTTTTAGTTGGGTTAGGGCATTACGGGCTGATCACCCGATTGTCCGAAAAGTAAGATGATCCATGCGTCGCAGGATGTAAAAAGTCGGTATCGGCTTCATGTCAACGCCATCTAGCGGTGGCTTGGCGAGGTCGGTTTAATATCACCGCTTCTGCGCCTGATTGCTCTCCGGTCGTGTCGGTTATCCCTCCTATCGGGCTATGAGACTAAAGGAAGAGCACCTGTGTCTTCGCAAAGGCTTGTGTACTATAATATATCCTGTGCATTTGGCTAATCTCTTATAGATCGGCCGCTGTGGCCGGAATCGGTCGGGAGGACACTATTGTATTAAATATACTGTAATAGAGAAGAGATACCTGAGCGGCGCGTAGCCGTCGTCGCCGGGCGTCCAAGAGAAGGTGATGTGGTGCGGCTGCAGCAGCGAGCGCTGCACGTTGGGGCGCGCGGGCGGCGCGGGCGCGGCGCGGTTGGCCGTGCTCAGCACCAGCGCGCGCGCCGTGCCGCCCCACCCCAGCCGCGTCTGCGCCGTCACCGAGAACAGGTAGTAGCGCTCCTGCGCCAGCTCCGTCGCCCTGCAAGTCGATTACGATAAGCGTTTATTGCCTCAATTGCATTATTAGGCACCTCATTTAAATGAGTTAGTGCAGAGTATTTATTAAGGGCTACAGTCTTTTCATTGTCTCAAGAGTGCAAATTCTCCATAATACTGTTGTTCACTAATATTAAATCAGGCGTTCCACATTATTAATGATTTTTATTAAAAACTGATGATCTTGAAAACCTAACATAACAATGAAGATCCATAATTTTTATAAAGATCTATTCTATGTAAATAAATTATTATATTCTATTTATGAGACAGAGTGACGAGACAAGCGAATTGGGCGACATGGTAGCCTATCGTAGTACAGTGCCAATGAGTTTCTTTGTTGTTGTTTCTTAATTAACAATTCAGAGCTTGGCTCTGCACTACCATGCATAATAATCTAAATTTCTATGAACACTAATTTCTCTAGGAACATTGTCCTTTAGTTTTATTCTCAGATTATTTGTTGAATTGTTATTCTGTGGTTGGGGGAAAATTTATAAACGGTTGACTTTTCCTTTTATAAGTTTTGATCAATAATATCAAGAGTCAATAAATTACCTAAAGGTCCGATCTGAAGGAAGAAATTCCCTTGAGAACATGTGTTGCGTTGAACTGTTGAGATGATAGGTGACCTTGTAAGCTAAAATTTCTCCGTTAGGATCCTCTGGGACATCCCAAATAATGCGTGCCGTCGTAAACGTCACGTCAGGGAAGGATACGTTGGACGGAGGACCAGGAGCTGTCAAATTAAAGGTAATAAACATGTTATTCTCATGAATTTAGTCCGTATTGGAATTACTTACTAAAAATAACTAGCTAAATGATAAAAAGCAATGAGTTAGTGTTTTTTACATAAGTTTTTGTAACAAGGACAAATAACTTATGCATTTATTATTAAATTTAAGTTATTCCATATGTCATGGTATTCCAATCCAAAGGTTATTCAAAGCATTAAAATGGGTATTAGAATATTACTCACTATCTTCAAACGTCCTTACAGTCACAGGCGGGTCGCTCAAAGCTCCATCACCCAATCTCGTGTAACCCAGTACTTGGATCTGATAAACGACGTACTTCCTCAGTTCCGTGAGCGTCACAGTGTGAGTTTGATTGGAGGGTATCGATTGGCATTCCACTTTCTGATGCTCCGGCCTAGGTGGTGGCACGATCGCCGCGTAGCACACTTTATACCCCTCGATCAGCCCGTTCTGATCTTGCACCGGGATATCTCCCCACAAGACGACTACCGTCGTCGATGACGTAGCGTTCGCAGAGACATTGCTCGGACCGGAAGAGGGAACTGTAATATTTTTGACAATTTTTTAACTTCGAACCTAGTCTTCGTACACATTGTTAAATAAAACTGATCACACGTTTCACATGTCATTGTCACTGGTAGTTTGCAACTTAACTAACATTTAGTACTGATAAGTGGAAACAAAATCAAAGTAATAAAATGTTTAAATATATTTAAAAAGGGATAGAGGTGAGAGATTTTAATTTAAGTCTAGAAGACTACAGAGTACTAGACAGGTATTATGGTTTTATATGTTAACTTACCCGCTTCTCTAGTCCTTTCCACGGCGGTTGGACTTTCTGCCGACACTCCCACCTCGTTTATGGCCGTCATGCGAATTTCGTATAAAGACCATTCCTCAAGGTTGGATAAAACGTGCGAGTTTGCTGTGTGGTCCTCGATTATGCTGAACAGCGTATCGTTGCTGCCGCTGCGCTTGTACGTGATGTTGTAGCCTTTAGGGTTACCATACCACTCACTTTGTTGCAGAGGCTGAGAGAATAATATGAAGAATTACTGACTACTATTTTAGAATAATGGGTATATGCCAATATTAAACATAGGATTTTTAATACGTTTGCGTTAGTCTTTATAAGTACTGATATTAATTAGGAACAAAACTATTTCGAAGCCCTACCTTCGTGAATTTGTTAGGTTTGATGTATTTTTTCAAAATTTATTCCATATAGGATAAAAAATTTCACGCTATTGTAAATGTAAATAATAATGTAAACTGGAACACACATCATAAATCTATATATTTATCAAACACACACAGTATTATGTGTATATGTGAAACATAAAGGTGCGTAATTTTTGTCTTTCCTAAAACATTAATTCTTTACTGCCCTTTAGAAGTAGTACTTTTATCCACTAACTTAGGTAACCATAATAAGTCCGAAGTATACTTACAATCCATCTGACCCGAAGGTTGTTCGCGCTGACCGCTCGTACCGTTACGTTGCGGGGCGGATGCCGCGGGGGCGCCTGTATGGTCTGGAACTCTTTGCAGGGCTCCGAAGGCGGCGAGGACCCCACCACGTTGGTCGCGATCAGCCGGAGACGGTAAGTGGTGAAAGGGACCAAGCCGGTCACGAGGATGGACTGGGCGTCCGGGTCGTTCACTTCGTAGATCGTCACCCAGGAGGTGTTCCGGGCAGTTTGCGCCTGCATGTCGGTGGTGAATTATTATGTGTTACGATCTTCAATTATGTAAAACATCCGTACAAGGTTTTTGCTCTAAATCTCATACAGTACAGACATTAAAAAAAAAGTCTGCGTCGCGGGACGTCCGACAGAAGTGATAACTTAATAATGTAAACCTGTCAAACCATCAACTGAAGCCAGACAGACTGGCGCTGTTACGCGTTACATTACGAAGCAGTTTACCCT
>DWHQ01001947.1:0-10047 GCA_018247955.1 Eurytides marcellus marcellus | reverse complement strand
TACTTCTACTTCTAAGTACTTAATGTTTAACTGAAACTTTTAACATAAATTTATTATACTAGTTATTTGCTTGAACTAAGCCAAACTGAATTTATTAAGTAAGTTGAAAATGTAAGAAAAAAAATGTATTTTAATTATTGTATATTGCATTAAAAAAAATGTAGCGCCGGGGTCGCGCCGGTATCTTTGTCCCTTCTTTGTTGTTTCCGTTTCCATTCGTAGCGTAGGTCGCTATGACATAGTTGTCTTTGACGCGTTCAGTTTCACTATGGTTTTTACCAAATTTAGACGAATGTAGCAAAGATGCGGCTTGGACCGCCGGCGACGCGAACGCTGTTGTCTCCCTCCAACGCATTGATCACAACTAAATTAAGTGCCACGTTAAATATCAGAATCGGGGTGTGATGTCCTATATTTTGTTAAATTTTATTATGCGTGTGGCGCGGAAAACAAACGGTCGTACGAACGTTAAAGACTTGTATATATATCAGTTAAACTTATCCCATAACGTAAACGAAAAACAAAACACACTCAAAATCCAATACCAAATCAGTTTTTACCAGTTTAGCATAAATTTCGACATCAAAAAAACCGTCACTATATAAATATTTGATGACACATCCATAGACAAATATTTGATATAGAAAATTTCGCGCCAAAAGTCGTCGTTTTCGTTAGTTTCTTGTTCAGTACGACCGGTGCATCCGGCCCTACACGTTAGTGAAAATATAATATGGGAAATATTGTTGACGTAAAATTTAATGTTGGTAATAACGCTGTGTACAAATCAAAGTGCACTTCAACAAGACCGAAACACTTAGGGCCTTCGTTTCAAAATATCGTGTTGTTATGTGTTGTAAATTCCAAATGGGCTGTGATATAAAAAAAAGTTTAATATCAACATAGTGGATTGTACAAGCCGTTCATATAATATACATATGTTTCTTGTGTACGATGCTCTATGTAAATCGCAGGCACACGGAGTCAAATAATATCTCGTATACAAACACTGTCAAATTTCACAAACTCGAATCAAAGGAAATTTTTCGATTGATTGATTGAACAGATTTGAAAATTTCGGGAGTTTGAAAGAAGCTATCTGCATGTTTACCGGCTATTGAGGGATATTATTAATGCGTAACACGACCCACGTAATTATAGCGTTACCGCAAAATATACTATCGAAATGCTTAGAAAAATTTTAAATATACTCACTGTAAATATCGAATGCAAGCGGTCAACGCATTAACGTCAATTTCCAATAGAGCGCTCTCCCAGCTTTCTGTTTCGTGCATTCAAATGGTTTATTTTTGCACACATATAAAAGTATGAGTATACTACTACTAATACTTACATAAAAAAATCATGTTAAGCTGTTAAATTACATAAAACGTGACATAATGCGCCCAGGGAGTCAACAGGAGGAGGTGCGCAGGCTAGAGGAATACAAAAACTAGTGTAATTTCTACAGACAAGAAAAAAATATAGATTCTTAATCGAAATGTACCAATATAAATTAAAAAAAATTTAAAACGATACTGAGATCTTACCGATCCGACCTTAGGCTTAATGCGTGCGCGCGGGCGGACCCTCGCCTTTGAGGGCTACGCTGGATAGGGAGCGAACAGCCGCCACTGAGAGAGCTGGTCCAGAATGCCGTTACGACTCCAAATCCCTCCTTCCGTCGGACGGCTTCGAAGGCGGTACGGCGTCGTCAGTATTTTTATAAGAAGCGTTACAAAAATACAAAGTGTTTCCCACAGTACCACAGTTTCCGTGTCGCCCCAGTAAACCTAACCCCGTATGGATGAGGATGTCCCTAAAGCAATTAACTCATGCCGACGAACGCTTCGTAACTATTATGAATCTACGCTATTTATAAAAATACGCAAGTAACTCTGAGTCCACTAACCATCAACCAAAACTTGATAACGGTAGCTTTCTTCGCCTGCTAATTAATCAAACGCTGACCTTTTGTCTACGCACAAACTAGGACTGTAACTAAAATTAAATGAGGAGAACAGTTTCTAACCGCTTACAAATTAATCAATCAAATGTAAAATCCATACATTTCCGTCCGTTTTTTGTAATGCTTAATCTATTTGCATTACACGATACATGCATATGTACTACACATTTGTATTATAACCTCCTTGAAAGACCTTGTTATATTTAGGCTTGTTAGACGCTAAATATATACCACTTTTAAAATTAAATTTATGCATAAAAAATTATTAGGAAATGGACTCGGCATAAAACTTACTGGCAGTCAATCACGGTAGTGAGCTCAGAGTTAAATTAACCGCACACAGAACTACGATGATAGTGATTAAGTTAAACGATATTAGTTAAATTGTAAAATAATTCTGTCAACGGAATGATATGTATAAAGAAGTTCTAGTTGAGAAGCTAGAGTGGGGATTTTAATTTTGAAACCAATCTACCTTTACTAGAGAATGGTAACGTTTCTGTGTGTGGTTTGAGTGCATAGAGTTTGTCTACCGCGTGCGGTAGAAGTCGCACAAAAGCCGCCCGCCTCTAGTCAAATATTACACTCACCACACGACATAGAACTTTATATTTACACAAACAATTATATTATATTGATATAGTATTCTAGTTTAGGCTATTTTGATTTACGGATAAGTCCTATGCATGTAACGATACTGCGACGGTGATGGCCATCGTAATATGTCGTTATTTAAATTTCTAGTTCGTTTCTTCTTTAATATCATTATCGTGCAATATGTTGTTACGCTTTATGGATTGTTTTGGCGTCGTTCTTATTAAAGAAACGCGTATGTACGTTTCCTTTGTTATTACATTACGTTACCATTTTAGATTATTCGTCGACGTGGTCTCATCGATGAGTCGACTGTAGGGCCCGCCTGTATGTAATGCGACACTAACGTCTGACGCGCGACGGACTTGTTATTTAGATAGAGAAATCTCCTGTTGTCGTTGATTGGTGTTCGTCGCGAGTGTAATGGCGCGTTGTTTCGAGAGAGTAAGGTTGCGGGAGCGAGCCATCTCACGTATCAGCGGAAGCCGGTCGCCCGAGCAGAGACGCAGCGTCAGTGTTACCACATTTACGTGTTTGTTAGGCTCTCTATCCGACGCCCGCGTGGCTATATATATCTTCAGCCACCACAGTAACGCTGCGTGTCTGGTGGCAGTGGCAATCGCTTCACGCGATGGTCGGAAGTCCTTAAGGAGTTGTTATTGCGCACAAGGCATGGGCTCGGGTCGTTAGAGTGTAGCGGAGCGGCGACGGCGTCGGACGCGGCATAGCGCCCCCGCCGCGCGCCTTTAGGTTACAGAATCAATCGATGCCAAACCGGAACACGTATACTTAGTATATATATCGATTATCGATTATATCACCTCGTGGGTAATGTAGGAATAATGAACCCGCGGCCCCACACCGCCAGGTGAACGCCGCGGGCTATTAATAATATTGTGTACTTATATCTTTATACTGAGTAAAATTAAAAGGAATCCCCTAAAGGTATATTGCGGCGACGCAAGTTCGTAATAGATTAAAACGAGTCCTCACTTAAAAAAATGTAAAAAAAAAAACAATCGCCCATAAAGTGATTCTAGGATACAGGGTATGCTTTGCAATTATTTAAATGTATCTAAATGTTTTTCATGTAGGCAGATTGTGCCGAACGCTCTGACTTCGGGCTTCATCCTTCGGCTGGTTGCGCGGGGTGGGGTGGGTGGTATGGGTGGGAAGAAGTCAGCGCTGCGGTCAGTCGGAGGCTGATGATTGGATGATGACGTGTCGCAAATCGGCCACGCCGCATCCCTCTCGGGTCCACTGTAGTCTGTCGCGAATTTTTATACTCTCTCTTAACTATTGTAGCGTAACCGATTCCCTCATCTTCATCTTCAGCGAATTGTCATGCTTGCTCCGCTTCTTCGTTCCAACGTCGGCATTCTTATTCCACGTACAGTCTGTAACTTCGCAGCATCCCTTATCGCCGATCGTCCAATTCTCCGCGAGCGACTGCAACTTTTACTGACTACGATACGACAGATGCCTTAGAAATTATTGAAATCCAATCTAACGGGTACAGTTTACACATTTTACGGGGTCTTTCGTTTGTAATTGGGTACGTACGTCAGTTGGTTGGTCACTTTTGTCCATCCCGTTCGGTCGCTCGCCAGAAACGCGCATCAGACAGGAATTGCTATTGGATAACGCTCTTCTATTAACTTATAAGCTTGTATGATTCGCGTAACTCGTCGCGGCGCTCCCGTTGTGATGGAATTCACCGAGCACTAGTGGATGTTTGAATTGTTTGTGAAAGGTATGGGAAAGGAGATCGGATCGTTCGTAGGCAAAATAGGTAGACCGTCGGACGGTGTGAGTTGTCTTACAGAACTGATGGACGGCGATGAAGGAGAACAGCTTCGCAAAGGGGAGCAATGAGGTCACGGTGCCGCGTGCAACGACAACCACGGTCCGACGCTAGTATGTAAGACGAATGCCAATATTTTAATCGATGAGGATGGTAACAAACATAAGGATTGGATAATTAATCATACGATTGTATATCTATTTATATTGTAAAGAATACGGAGAGGCGCATAGTGCTTTTATGAGTCGTAGATCCTAGTAATGAAACAAAACGATCTAGTCATATCTCCTTCTGTTATTTATTTTTCCTTCCTATCGCTTAGCATAGTTTAGCTTCAAGCACACGATTAATCACTTTTGTACTATATGCATACTTTACGTATAGACTATACCTTAGATCTTATTCTAATTAGTTTCGATAAACTAAATCTTTCGTGTTTAAATTTAAGCCAAAACTATACACACGCCAGCTAACTTTTTTTCGTAAATTTTCGAATAGTTGTCTTCGTTACGTTTTGTTTGAGTAAGTTATCCAGAATATTGTTTAAAATCATTATATCGTCTGATCTAAGCTAACTAAATACTATAAGCATAGAGAATTATTTTAATCAGATAGTTTTTAATTTAGAACAAATTTTGGGATATGCATAAGACGGTCACAAACGGGCGCGAAAAACTTTAAAAAAATGTTCATAAACCGGAGCATAAATATTGAATCTGCTACCGCATATTTAAATTCCAACTCTAAATCAACTATTAATCACGCGATTTCTTTTTAAATATTTGATTACCGTTTACATGAGTAGGATTTCATTTTTTTCAATTCATTTGACAACTGACTTAATATTTGAATCTTTAAGCGATATTAGGTACATTATACATCTCAGATTGATTCCGTTTACTTCATTTATTACTCTTACAGCGTCATAGATAACAAATGAGTAAAATATCTAGAGACCTTCGATAGTATTGCTACTGTAAAAATCATTTAACACTAAATCTCTCTCTCATTGGATTTGTATCATTGGTTAATTCGCCGTCCGTGATTTTTGAAAAATATGAATTAACTGTAAATCTTATCGAAAATGTTCACTTTGTTGCATATTTATGCTTATCTATGCCTCTTGTCACTTACATTAATCGCTCTTCTAAACTTCCTGAACATGTACTCTGCGTGCTGATTGACACAATCGATTTCTTTCCAAACTATTAGCTGTCCCGAATATTTTTTTTTTAATAGCAGTCGGACATTTATTATCTCTTACCTGTTCCGGACACTTGGACGCATATTTATGTATATATAATTATACATAATATCATATATATCTTACCCCTATTGTAATAATCAAACACGTTATGGAGAATTATTTAAAGGATTTAGTATTACCCACCTCCATAGACAATTAACATTATTAACAGAAACGATAGATAATTTTTTAATCGTGTCATTTTAATAAATTAAATACATGCATTTCAAGTCGAAATATAAAATATAGGACTCAACAAGATACAACCAACCCGTAATTTATCTTGATGTATTTATACGTGTCATAAATATCTTTCGCAAATGCTGCGTATAATAAAATACCTTCGGTATCTTCTTTTAACCATTATCTATAATAGTAATATAATCATATACTGTTGTAAATTTCTGACAAACTTGTATTATAATGTGAATAAGTGAACAAGATATTTGTGCAGCTAAGTTTTAATGTTATCAGAAGTGTGTAGGCATTTTTGAAGTCATATCTAATTTAGGAGCTTAATAGCCTTTTGTCCCGGGGCCGCTCGGGCGGGTGACAGGGTGTCGCTGTTGTATTGCTAAGAAGAAAATAATATTCACAAATGGATTTAGAATGTTACTGTCTAATGCCTTCAATGCCGGGCCATAAACAATGAGCGAACTTATTTGATATATACTATCGTCAAGCGCTTTTGGGGAGTTTATGGCCTAGGCTTAAATAATATTTCTTAATAACGATACGTTGTGTAATAATTTTCGGGGAGACAGACTAAACATATTTTCAAACAAAAGTATTGTGTTGAACAACGGCAAAATGTCAGTTTTCATCTTTCCGATCCTCTGGACATATGTAAGGAACACATTCAATATGCTAAAACTAATACCATGTGATGTGCTGCGCGTACAACGCCTCACGCCTAACATTTCAAATCGCCCATAGACAATCGCACGTGGAAAAACGCTACGCGAAGCTTAGTCATGCACATTGTTCTGGATAACTTATATTGGATAGTTTAAGTGAACAATATGCTCTCTGTTCAGATTTATTCGACCATAAATGATTGAGGTAAGTTTTAATATTAACTCATCGAGAATTTGAAATTCCAAATAAAATGAAATGCTTAAACGAACAGCACAAATAATTTATGTCGAATAATTCCGTTCAGTTGCGTTTTCAGAGCATTCTAGCTTTCAGCTGTAATTTAGCAAAAGGATGCCCCAGCCAAGGCATCTGTGATATACGCTTGTGTCGTTCGTCCATTGAACCTAATCTACGTATCAACCTTGTACGCCATCTTGTTTTTTTCATATAAAAAGTAAATTACGGAATCAAGATTAAAAAATTAGGTGATAAGTATGTATAAATATTTTACACCTAAAACAATTTTTCAAATTAATATTCGTATAACACGAGTGTGTTAAATAGTTATTTATATAAGTAAAATGGGAAAATAGCAAAAACTTTCTTGAAACGCTTCTCACAGTGAATTTTAATGAACAAGTCAACCAGCCTGTCGTTATGTATGTTTATTTAATTTATTACCTATTGTTTCGTTAGCAAAAAAATATTTTAGTAGGTACATTTAAATAATCAACCACGAGAGATGTATTTTTAATCAAAAAAATAATAATAATAACAAACACTACAATTTTAACATGTTTATTAAATCTTAAGATTGCTAAGTGGTGGTATCTTTTCAATTTTAATTATAATTAATATCAATATCAAAAATTTGTATTCTAGATGATGAATAGTTAAGATGATAATATGTCTAATTGTTTATGTTAATTCATAAGTACAAGGATGGCAGTTATGTAGAAAATATTTATGACCACAGCCTCTTATTGCATCTTCTAAACTTTCCAACTATGAACATAGTACCTATTGGTGAACAGCCAATTTGCTTTATTTATTGTTATTATTATCGCAATGATTAACTGATACAGCTTCTAAATAATAAGGTGTTAAAAGAGAAACAATTGTGTTTGAAAAATACATACAGCTCGCTATTTGAAATGCAGGATGTGAAATGTTATGAACTCAGCTTTTTCCTTCAGATAATAGTAATATCGCAATTGCTGTGTTCAAAGTTGGGAATAAATGTATGTAAATTACTTTTGACATGTCGCAGCTTCTCTTCATACTATAAAGACGTTTATGTACTATCAGAATTGTTCGTAAATTAAGATAATACTTATATGTTTCAACATAGTAAGACATGATTGTTTTTGCGGAAATATGAAATGATACGAGGAAATAAACGGAAGAAATAAGCATCACTGCATTACATAGCTAGGCTATTTGAAATATTTATTCTCGTATATTGTTATAGATCGCCAAAAATTGTAAAATAAGAGAATATGATCACTTATAAATATGGTCACTAGATTATTTTATTTTTATTTCTTTATAGTGTTAGCAATTTCATCAGACTTGTATTTAGCCAAAGGACTGGATTCATTGACATGGTGATGAAACTAATACAATAAATTTGCCTACTTTGCATGTCTAATTTAGTTATTGAATTGAACCTATTATCAAGTTATTGATATGTATAACGCTGAAATACTTCGATACTAAATTACTATTCAATTATTTATTATTATACACTTATTACGTTTAGTATGCTAGAAATATGATGAAAGATAATAAATAATTTTAATTATATTACGGTGCGTGTTTCATTTACTCTCCTATTAGTTTTATGTAATAAAAAATGTTTATAATATTTACGGCTTAAAACTTTGTGGTAGAGCCACGCAGCAGCACCCGCTGCAACTGAATGGGCCGGCTCCGACCGAATAAGTACCAGATAGTAGTGTTTGTGCTTTCGCGTTTCGGCTGGTGTGCGAGGTGGCTGGCAGCCTATCCACTCCATCCTCCTTGTTTTCCAGCCTTCTTTCTTTTCCTGCCTTTCTCTTCCAAAAATTCTTATTCCCTTGAAAGCCGGCAACGCATTTGCAAAACGTTCGACATTGCAAATATCCATAGGCGGTTATTGCTTTCCATCACGTGAGGCTGTGACTGTAACTAACTCATTGGAAGCTTTTCGTCGAGATCTTTTAGTTTTCACATGATTGTGGCTTCCGAGTTTTGTAATAATATCGAAGCACTAATTTGATAACATCAAAATAAAAATAAAAATATTGGACATCAATTTTTCAAACCGATGCATATTGGCTTCGAGTTTACCATTGATTGTACTTCTATTGAGTAGTTCTTCCGTAGTGTAAGAATAATATTACTCATATAAATACAGAGCCACGCAGCAGCTTGGATAGCACAAACACTGCGTCAGAAGTGTCAAGTAACGATTATTATTTATTAGGGAGATTTTAACAGTCCATCAAAATGTACTCACAAAACACGAGAATATACCGACAATAAAAGTTTTACGTTGTTTAGAATGGTAGATTTACGAAAAGTCTAAAATTAAATCTAAAAGAAAAGATTACATAATTTAGAACATAAGCCAAGTCTACGTGCAAAAGACAATCACTATAACAAAAATATCCGAAAACTAACTTTGTAAAAGTCTTGTAAAATTACTTTTACCAGCTCTGCAGTTCCACGAGGGCGACTTATTCATTTACATTTGCTAGGATTCATAAATTCACCTCGTTACAAACTGTATTGGTTGATTCAAAATTGAAAGTTTCCAACATTTCTACATCTAGTCGAGTAGTGTTGGTACAAAAATATTCTTAGAGGTCGAAAATGCTCAAAGATCTGTTTAAAAAATAATGTTGAATAAACCTTTCCCGTATCCAACGTTTCAACTTTATAAAGAGGCTAAGATCTTGTCTGCCCACAATTTTTTTATACTGAGAATGTGCCTTATCATGCTAAGGAAGTATATAATAATAAGCAGAGATTTGTATAAGAGGTCTTTAGAGAAAGAACTCTTCAGAATCAAACTCCCAAGAGTACACAGCGCCTTTATACGCAGATTTAGTTAAGCTAAAGCACGCACTTGTAAGCTAACTGCTAAGCAGTGTAAAATACAAACATTATCACTATCACAGGCAAAAAAAAAATTGAATTGCATAATAAACATCATATCATGGATACTGAAACAATTTTAGGCTAAGTTTTAACTGACGGATTATTTGTCTCTTTTTTCCTAACAGGTAGTAAAATCATTAGATGTCAAAAAGGAATTGTAAACCAATCCGATTTTGAATAAACTTTTGACTTTTGACTTTGACTTTGATTTAGGGTAGAGCACAGGTCTATGCCCGGCATGCATGCGAGGCGACACCTTTAACTATGTGTTGTGGCAGAATAATTCATTCAACTATTGAAGAATTCTTCCACCGTTTTCATAAAATATAAAACGGTGCTAACTTCTTTCTATACTCCTATTTGTTGTTAAAATAAATCAATTTTTTTCTGCTTAATCTTAAATTATCTAACTAAGGTAAAGATCAATTATCC